>APFE031310781.1:91072-110350 GCA_000404065.3 Pinus taeda | reverse complement strand
AAAATTCCGTGAACTTGAAAATAACTTTGCTGCACTATAATTTATCATCTGAGTGATTTGTCATCAAGGACAACACTTTAGCCATAATGCCAACAATCTCCCCCTTTGGACTTGATGGCAAAGCTTACTTGTGAACTGTCATCTGATCCCTTTTTGTTGTCCGGTAACCCATGCACTCTGTCACATCTGATATTTTTAGATTCATCTGAATGTATACAAGTGAGATGATCTTCTATGAGAGGGTTTCCGTCAAGTACAACACATGCATCATAATGCCAACAGTTACGACCCAGGAAGTTAATGTACCAATTTACCGAAACGGGGCCCACAGTTTGGTGTTTCATATTCTATTGTTAGGTTTTGGAATGTTAAGGGTTTTCCATTGTTTCTCAACAATAAATAGGCCTTTGAGCCTCATTGTAACATAGTTCATAGGCATGTAGCTGCCACATCTCTTCTCAGAGATAAGCTACCATCGCCCTAGCTGGTTTTTTTTCCAACTATGTTTCTAAGCATATTTCAGTATTTTACATTAATGAAATGAAGTATTAGTTCTGCTACATCTCTGTGTTTATGGTTATCTCTATAATTTTTTGTGTTCCTGTTTAAATCCAGATCAGTGGTATCAGAGTGGTATGTTTTTTCTTTGTTTTTCATTGCATGTCCCCAACGAGGTTGGGATATAAGGAATTAGGGCTTGAAATGGTCAAACCTTTGCAAGACCAGCCTCACAAATCCCAATGGCCTCCCATGGCGGATGAAAAGAAAGACGAGGGGGCAGGAGATCCTATCAAAATCTTGCTCGAAGAAGCCCTCGAGCAAAAAAGGAACGCGATGATGGACAACTTCGCCCAGGTCCTTCATTGGCTACCCAGGGGCGACGCATCGGCTTCCAATAGCTACTCTGGAAACGCCACACCGTTTAAGGTACAAGTTAATTTTTAAATCCCCATATTCAAGGGTCAGATAGACGCAGATGCCATCAATAAATGGTTAAATCTGCTAGAGGGTTATTTTTTTGTTCAAGATTTTTCCAATCAAGAAAAGATTATTTTCGCTCTTCTCAAAGCAACCCCCCACGTCAAGGACTGGTGGGAAACCTATTGCGAGTAGAAGGATGAAAGTGCAAGCTCATTGTTTTCAGCCGCACCCACTTGGGATTCATTTTGAGAGGCCATCAAGGGGCAGTACTACCCTGTCGGAAGCTATGAGGATCAATACATAAAGTGGACCATGTTGCGACAGGGAAGGGACGAAGTCATGTCGGAGTTTATCAATATTTTCCATACCCTTTGCACAAAGTTGGGTATCAAGGATTCAGAGCAGCATTTGATACTCAAATATCGTAGCTGCCTGCACAAGTACATCCATGAAGAAATAGAATTCCTGAACATCCCCTCGCTTGGCATGGCATATCGATATGTCGTCAAGTTCGAGCAAAAGTTGAAACAGAATAAGCAAGACTTTGGATCTGCGAATCTACCCTCAAACCGCAGAAGAAAGGACAAAGCCAAGGCAGGGCAGCCCAAGAAAACCCGCCAAAGTTGCAAGCAAAGAATAGTGTCGTGAAGCCAAAAAAGGACACAGGAAAGTGGTGTGATTTCCATAAGAGCTCCACTCACAACACAAGTGAGTGTCGGGCCAAACAATCACTGGCGGCCGAGCTAAAGGTTTCAGAATCAGATGCATGTTCCGACTCTGAGTCAGAACTCGACAAGGGGAATGAAAAAGTGAAGCAGATTATTGATGTGGAGCCCAACACCACTATTTCCACCATGAAGATCCAGAAGGAGGAACCCGATCGTGTTGGTACAGAAGAAGGATGGGACTTGGAGAATCTATATTGACTATCGAGCGTTGAACAAGATCACTGTCCATAATAGGTACCTGATCCCACGGATTGATGACCTCTTGGACCAAATGAAGGGGGAAAAATATTTTAGCAAGATCGATTTGAAGTCAAGATATCACCAGGTACCAATCAAACCCTCCAATGTGTGGAAGACTTCCTTCAAAGCCAATGAGGGCCTTTTCGAATGGTTGGTTATGCCTTTCGGATTAACGAATGCTCCTGCAACCTTCATGAGGCTAATGGATGACATCTTGCGTCCATTCACCAACTCATTTCTAGTAGTATACTTGGATGACATCCTGATCTTCAAACAGAATTGGGAAGAACACCTCCACCACATCCGACAGGTTCTCCAAACACTGTGGCAACACAAGTTATGTGCCAATTTGGAGAAATGCACTTTTGGCATGACCCAGGTTCAGTATCTCAGATACATTATTGATGAACAGGGGGTACATGTGGATCCATCGAAGATCCAAGTCATTTGAGATTGGCCATCTCCAACCACTCTGACAGAGCTTCACAACTTTCTAGGTCTTACCAACTTCTACCGCAGGTTCGTGTTGGGATTTTATTATATAAATTGATCCTTGAGTCAAGTCGCCAAGGGAGGAGCGAAAGCAAAATTCTTTTGATCTGAATCTCAATAGAAGGCATTCATAGAGTTGAAATATCGCCTCTACACGGCACCAATGCTCGCATTACCAGACTTGCAACAACCATTTGAGGTCGAGCCAAATTCCTCTGACTATGCTATTGGGGCAGTCCTCACTCAACACAGACATCCAGTGGCATATCACAGTGAGACACTTTCAGACATAGTTCGAAAGTATCCCACTTATCAAAAAGAGATGTATTCCATTGTGCAGGCCTGCCGACAATGGAAGCATTACATTTTGGGGAAGGAAACGGTCATCCACATAGACCACTGAACCCTGCAGTTCATACAGACCCAAGGGAAATTGCAAAATGATCACCATCAGAAGTGGTCCACATACCTGCAACAGTTCCATTTGAATATCAAGTATAAGAAGGGTAGCACCAATAATGTTGCAGATTGCCTCAGTCCACCATCGATCATGGCATTAACCACTGTGCTCAACTCTTGTGGACACGAGACTTCTGATTGGCCACTTCTCTAAAAAAGCGACCCAGAATTTGGCCACACATACCAGACACTCTTGGAGGGTCAACATGTTCCAGATTTTCACATCCAGGATGCCCTATTGGGTCACCTTTGTGTTCCTTCAAGTGAACGTGCCAAGATGATTTGGGAAGCAAACTACAGTCGGGCTGCTGGACATTTCGGGTCGAGAAAATGGTGGCAGTACTACAGAAGTATTTCTATTGGTCGAATCTTCGACAGGATGTTGAGAAGTACATTAGATCATGCACTGCCTGCGCCATTGCCAGACTGGCCATCAAGAAGCAAGGCCTCTATACCCCATTTCCTAACCCTAGTCGACCTTGAGAATCCATCTCCATGGATTACATATCAGGCCTTCCTTCCACTAAGCATGGAAGTGACTATATTTTTGTGGTCGTTGACAGGTTCTCGAAGATGGTCATTATGGTTGCCTGCAAGAAGAATATCACAGCAGAAGCCATTGCTAAACTCTTCTTTGAACGAGTGTGGGTACACTTTGGGATCCCACAGTCTATCATCTCAGATCAGGACAACAGGTTTCTCGGTACATTTTGGGCCAGTCTCTAGTTGATGCTCGACACCAAACTCACTAAGTCCACAGCCTTCCATCCTCAAACTGATGACCAGACAGAGGTTGTCAACAGGATGATTGTACAAATTCTGCACATGTACAACTCAAAGAATCCACGCGGATGCGATGAGAGCCTGCCCTATGTTCAGCATAGCTACAACCGGGCTCTCCACAACTCGATTGGCCACAACCCTTTTCAGGTGGGCTTGGGATTCCAGCCACTATGTCCCATTGATGTGGCCATGTCATTTACAACTACTCAAGCATATTTGGCTCATGTCCAGTCCGGAACAAATAAGGCAAATAGCTTCATTGAGCACATCCAACATATTTGCCAGCAGGTCCATGACATTCTAGAAAAATCAAATGCAAAGTACAAGAAGCAACATGATCAACATCGGGTGCCTCACAAGTTTCAGGTGGGCGACAAAGTTTGGTTGCATTTGCAAAAGGAACGCCTTACTAGAGCCTATTGGAAACTCGGACCACTCCGATATGGTCCTTACACCATTACCAAGGTTGTGGGAGACAATTCATTTGAGCTCAACATTCCCCCATTCCTTGGCCTGCATCGAGTGTTCAATGTGGACCGCCTCTGGCCATACTTTCCACCATTACTAGACACATCCAACATTGCAGAACAACTCACACCCACAGAGTTAAATCCAGATTGCATGGAACAAGCTGCAGCTGATCGGATCATGGACACACAGATCAAGCACACTTTCCAACAGAATATCCAATTATATCGGGTTGTCAAAGCAGGCCAACTCCTTCACCAGGGCAAGTGGCTCACCAGGGACCAAGTTCAACAGAAGTTTCCTCATCTCATGGGGGAACTCAATGCAATGGGGACCATTGCTTCCTAGTGGGGGAGGAGTGATCCAGGTGGATATTGGTGGCCACCTACAAAATCCACTTGGACCCCCACCACTTTTTCTTTCAGCTTTTTAGTTTCCTTAATTGTAGCCCAGTTTACTATTTTTAGCAGATTTTCAAGTCCTGAACTTCTAAAGCAGTTTTGAGGCCCTAAACGACGTTTTTTGGGGAAACTGGGAGCAACATGGGTCCAAGGACCATGTTTCTCTTCCCAAAGTTGTAGTTCTCAGATAGCTCTTTCTAACGAGATATTGTGCATGTCAAACAGAGATTGTATGCCAAAGTTATGACCCCGGGAAGTTGATGTACCAATTTACCCAAACGAGGCCCACATTTTAGTGTTTCATCTTCTAGGCTTAGGTTTTGGAATGTTAAGGGTTTTCCATTGTTTCTCAACAATAAATAGGCCTTCGAGCCTCATTGTAACACAGTTCATAGGCATGTAGCCGCCACATCTCTTCTCAAAGATAAGCTACCATCACCCTAGCTGGTTTATTTCCAACTCTGTTTGTAAGCATATTTCAGTATTTTACATTAATGAAATGAAGTATTAGTTCCGCTGCATCTCTATGTTTGTGGTTATCTCTGTAATTTGTTGTGTTCTTGTTAAAATCCAGATCAGTGGTATCAGAGCGGTCTGCTTTTTCTCTGTTTTTCTTTGCATGTCCCCAACGAGGGCGGGATATAAGGAGTTAGGGCTTGAACTGGTTGAACCTTTGCAAGACCTGCCTCACAAATCCCGATGGCCTCCCATGGTGGATGAAAAGAAAGACGAGGGGGCAGGAGATCCTATCAAAATCTTTCTTGAAGAAGCCCTCGAGCAACAAAGGAACGCGATGATGGAAAACTTCGCCCAGATCCTTCAACGGCTACCTAGGGGTGACGCATCGGCTTCCAATAGCTACTGTTGAAACGCCGCACCTTTTAAGGTACAAGTTAATTTTGAAATCCCCATATTCAAGGGTCAGATAGACGTAGATGTCGTCGATAAATGGTTAAATCTGCTAGAGGGTTATTTTTCTATTCATGATTTTTCCAATTGAGAAAAGATTATTTTCGCTCTTCTCAAAGTAGCCCCCCACGTCAAGGACTGGTGAGAAACCTACTGCGAGCAGAAGGATGAAAGTATAGGCTCACTGTTTTCAGCCACACCCACTTGGGATTCATTCCGAGAGGCCATCAAGGGGTAGTACTACCCTGTTGGAAGCTATGAGGATCGATACATAAAGTGGACCACGCTGTGGCAGGGAAGGGACCAAGACGTGCTCGATTTTATCAATATTTTCCATACCCTTCGCACAAAGTTGGGTATCAAGGATTCGAAGTAGCATTTTATACTCAAATACCACGATTTCCTACACAAGTACATCCAGGAAGAAATAGAATTCCTAAACATCCCCTCGCTCGACACGGCATACCGATATGTCGTCAAAGTCGAGAAAATTTTTAAACAGAAGAAGCGAGACTTTGGATCTACGAATCCGAAGCAAGGGAAAGGTGTCCCCAAATCTCAGAACAAAGGACAAAGCTAAGGCGGGGCAGCCCAAGAAAACCCGCCAAAGTTGTAAGCAAATAATAACACCTTGAAGCCGAAAAAGGACACAAGAAAGTGGTGTGAGTTCCATAAGAGCTCCACTCACAAGACGAGTGTCGGGACAAACAGTCATTGGTGGTTGAGCTAAAGGTTTTAGAATCAGATGCATGTTCCGACTCTGAGGCAGAAACTGACAAGGGGAATGACAAAGGGAAGTAGATTATTGATACAGAGCCCAACACCACCGTTGCCACCACGATGATCTAGAAGGAGGAACTCGAATATCCAGAGGAGGAGTAGTGTCTCTTCCACTCCTAGATGTGGGTAAAGGGCTCCCCGCTACAGTTCATTATCGACAGTGGGAGCCAAAAGAACCTCATTTCGGTAGAGGTCGTGAAGCGGCTAGGCTTACCAACCACAACATATCCACAACCGTACACCATCGGGTGGCTTCACCAAGGACAAGATCTTCATGTGAGCCAGCAGGGTCGCCTTCCATACAACATCAAGCCCTTCACAGATGAGGTATTGTGTGACATTGCTCCCCTTAAACTTTGTGATGTATTATTAGGACAACCTTACTTGTGGAAGAGACATGCTGTGTATGAATCAAGGCCCTGTGTTGTTATTGTTACTTTGGGAAATAAGTTGTATAGGATACTGAAGGTAGAACTACCTACTGCCATCTCTTTGATTACTGCAAAACAATGCAGTAAGCTCATTTCCAAAATCGGGAAATTTGTTTTCCTGATGATACGCCCTCAAGGAATGAAGAAGATGGTGGCCACAACCTCTAGACAGGGCCCCTCTGCACGACAACTACAGATGGATAAGGCCGTGTAGGAGTACGAGGATATCTTCACCTCCCCCGTAGGGGTTCCTCTACACTATCAAGTCAAGCACTCCATCGATCTGACCCCAGGTGTACCGCTGCCCAATGGACCAATCTATCAACACTCTGTTCTGGAGAATGATGAAATCAAGATGCAAATTCAGGAGCTACTACAGAAAGGTCACATCCATCCATGTTCATCACCCTGTGGGAGCCCGATCATGTTTGTACAGAAGAAGGATGGGACTTGGAGACTCTGTATTGACTATCGGGTGCTAAACAAGATCATTGTCCATAATAGGTACCCGATCCCACGAATCGATGACCTCTTGGACCAACTGAAGGGGGAAAAATATTTCAGCAAGGTCAATTTGAAGTCAGGATATCACCAGGTACCAATCGAACCCTTCGAAGTGTGGAAGACTACCTTCAAAACCAAGGAGGGCCTTTTTGAATGGTTGGTTATGCCTTTCGGATTGATGAATGCTCCTACAACCTTCATGAGGCTAATGGATGAAATCTTGCAGCCATTCACCAACTCATTTGTAGTGGTATACTTGAATGACATCCTGATCTTTAGCCAGAGTTGGGAAGAACACCTCCATAACATCTGACTAATCCGAATTGGATCCATGAAAATTATTAGAGTTCTATGACTGTATCAAATTAGGACAGACTTCAAACTTGTGAACAATGAGCTATCAGGAAGACCTCTGGACAGTGGCAGTTTGTAGTCAGCAAGGAATGACGATGACCTCGGTCAAAGCGCGCTAACTGAGGCCCATGGAGACGCGCAGGATGCAAACTATCAGTTAGGAAGTTTGGATCAGAAAAAGAAGGTCATTTTTGATGCACAATTGCTGGGCAAAACCCCTCAAAATTGAAAGGCCCTAAGCACTTGGTCACAAGGAAAAGCCAAAAACCATGGAAAAAGCACTAAAGAGAAAGGCAGGTCCCGTGCCCCAAAACCGGTGGAATATCGGAGGCATGTTGGGCGATAAGCAGAATTGTTAGGAGACCCAGCGATGCCATACAATGAATGACGCATGTCCAGTAGATGAGAGAGAAAACTACCTCTCATTGCGGGCTAACGTCCGAGCAAGTCAACCACGTGATACGAGCAATAACCGTAGGATATGGAGGCCCCATATCTAATGGCGGATATTGCACCTGATGAATGACCAGATCTGGAGGGGGAATTAAGTTGCAGCGCATAAAAGTTTGAGGTTCGATTTGACCACTGAGTTGGCAGATGAATCATTACACAACGTAACCAAAATACTGAACCATTTGAGGAAGAGCTGGTACAATTTGTGAGAGGACAAGTGGCCACTTCCTTGTGAGACGTTACACAGTGACGATGGCGTAGAGGCAGGGAACTCCAAGCCAACACCGACAGGTGATTCGAAGGGGCAGAAGAGGAAGCGAACAATCATGAGACAAGTTGGCTTTAAGCCATGAACAGGCAAAGACAGAGACAAGGGAGAGTGTGAAGCGAGAGCGAAGCGAGCACTGTAAGAAAGAAGGAGACAGTGAGACAGAGAGACATAATAGAGAATAAGCAAGAAGCAGGAAACAGAGAGCCGAGCTAACCTGTAAAGTAAGGTAGCATCGCACAGACAGAGGGCTTGAGAGGTTCGAGAAATCTCTGAGAGGATATCTGTCGAGAACTAAGTACCAAATTGGACTCATCCCATTCAAGACCAGTTGAGGTCAAGACTTAGTAAGGAAGAGTCTGTGCACTCTAGTGGCTTGGGAAATCCAAGAACCACCCTGCTAAGCATCATCTGTTTCAGGAGACTCAAATTGAGCTCCTCATTGTAAAAACTCTGCTCTAAAGACACAATAAGAAAAGGCCACCACTGAAATCTAGACCAAAGACGTAGCCCAGGAGGATTGGTTGAACTCCTTATTAATTTGTTGTGTTCTTGTATTTGCTTACTGTGTTTCTCTTACTGTTTTCCATTTTCCTGTGTCTATGTATTTTGCAATCTTATCGATCTGTTGCTTAAGATAACATAGGCACACACCAGCACATGAGTCTGTAATACCTTCATTCATTCATTAATAAATTAACTGAGATCACTCACGAGTGATTTTCAGATCAAGTGGTATCAGAGCCCAAGGTTGTTAAGGTTAGACAAGCTTGTGTTGGGTATAGCTGTTGAATGCTAACTAGATCAAAGCTCAAATTAGGAGAAGGAGAGTTGGTCGAAACTAATCCTGAAATTGGGAGAGTCTATCCTCAGAAGACAATGTCAGAGGAAGGTTCTATGGGGCCAGACCCTCAATTCATAGATAGTTTCCTAGCCATAAAGTCCATGGTAAAGGAAATGTATAGGGATTTTAGAAAAAACAAAGATGAAGATTCATCAGGCTCCAAACAAGATAAAGGAGAAGATGAGTCTCACTTCCATGACCACTCAAAAGGAAAGGGGAAAGAAGAAAGCTTTTTCAAACCTCTTAATAGCCCTGAACATAAAAAGAAGGCATATTTGATTAAACTCGATGTTAAATTTGATTTACCTATATATGATCGAGAGTTGAATGCAAAAAAGCTAGACAATTGGATTAGACAAATTTATGTTTATTGCAGAGTGCAGAATATCAATTCGGACAAGAGCAAGATTTAGCTAGCAAGTCTACGCCTTGGAGGCACTGCCTTGGTTTTGTGGGAAGGCAAGACCCAAGCTATCCTGAAGAGACATGGTAAGACTATCTCTGTCTAGAGTGAATTTGTTTCTGCAATCAAAAAGCAGTTCTATCCATTGGCCTACATGCAACAAGCCATGTGTTTCTGGGAAAACTAGTATCTTTTCAATCGACTAGCCCTCTAGGTTTTGTAGCTACCCTAGAAACAAACAGTTTAAAGCAATTCATGATTTCTTCTATGTATGATAAATAAGAGAGAGGCAAAGGAACCAACCTGGATCTTCTAATAGACTCCTTGCTTGATCTCTCTCCCCTTGACAGAGCTTGCAACTCTTCTCTGTAGTTATCTTGCTCGAAGAGTACCTGTAGAAACACAGAAACAAAGAACCGTCAAAGCATCTTGATCTATTATATCATAAGCATTGCAAAATCTGAAATACAATGAACATACAATAGAATTTAAAAATAATAACATTCACAATTGCACAATTGCATGGAAGAAAACTCGAAGAACTTTATTAAGTAGAAGGGAGAATTACAACCCAACTGTCTGATCCAGAATCATCCTCCCAGCATCAAAGCCCTCTTCACCTCATGAAAAGCAAGATCACACCAACAATACAATGCTCCTTCTCAGATACAAACTATCAACACTTCCTTACAAATTACAAAATTCCAGCCTCCAGATCTCTCAGCTGAGGGATCCATTTATAGATGTGTGCAAGGGTATTAGTCATCTTTGGGTTTTTCATTAGTGTCATTCCACTTGTTGCATTTGGTTCCACTTGGAGATTTCTTGGATCTCTTTCTCATCTTTGGGAAAATTCAGAGAGGCAAGTGTCATAGGAGAAGTTTCTAGAAGATTCCATGAGAATCCACTTCGCAAACTGTCTCGGACATTTGTCCATCCTCACTCATCGCACCCTACAGAAGGCCTCATCAGTATGCATTGCACCTGGCTAGTGTAGAAGTCAGTATGCATCGCACCCTGACACTGGAGCAATCAGTATGGTCCAATTTAGGCCAGTTTTGGATGGTTTTTCAAGTGGAACTTTTGGGGAATGCTATAATTAGTTAACCATGTTCTTTTAGGGTATGAAACAACACTTTTAGGGGTTGAAGAGCCCTATTTTATCAACATATAAGATTGGGGTTGGAGTGCCCAAATATGTCTATAACAGTTGATCCCTAAAGCATGAAGTCATAAATCTTTGATGTCGAGTGAAATGCTTTATCATGAGGATCCGAGGTTTTCGAACTGGAAGGTGACCTGTATAAGATACAATACAATACATCATCATAATATAATTTTTCATGATCTAGCTGAGGCGGGCATTCCCATGCTCAGCTTTAAAATTCATTTCATGTACATAAAACAAATAGTCATCTACAGTTGCAGACTAGTGATTCTTCATATGTAGAGTCATCATCCCTGGCTTGGATGACCATCTGTGTAGCTTTTATGTACATTTGATGTCTTTATATCCCTGAATATATCACAGCCCAGATGGATGAAACTAGATCTGGTGTCTTCAAAACTCATTCAATCTTCGCTCGATGTACAAGTCAATCCATGTGAAGAAATATTTTGAAGGCGAACATGGAAAGACATCACCTGATTACCAGCCAATAATGTGAGTTGTTAACAGACGTGAGAGGAATCACCAATAATGATAATGACCCTCAAGGTACTATAGTACAATTAACGTGGTATGAATATATGATCTGATGTCGAACACCACGAAAAATATTTTGGTTGAAGGCCACTGATGTCAACCTATCGCTGGAAGTGAGAAACTTGCCATTGAAGCATGCAAGCTTCAAAGTAATAAAAGGGGTGTTTCTAAGTCAACTTCTTGGATAAGAGTTGATGTTGACAAGAAGTGACCTGTCATAGGAGGGCCATAATGTATACCACATCTACGACACAAAATGAAGCAAATGATTTTCTGGAGGTGAAAACGATCTGACGATAAAGGTTCAGGAATGGTTGTCACGAAAAATGGAGTTGAAGGTATTGCAATGGATGAGGCATTAGCTGGATTGTGGTTTCTCAACTGAATGACTTCTCCTTAACATATCGACGACACTGAGATGGATTGGTAGCATTAACTCCAATAGATGGATGGTGTGGAAGATCAATGGTGAAATGACCAGTGAACGAAATAACCCAACCCGACTCAATCATGGTTATGGAGTGAAAGTGTCATGTTCAAGAGTGACCTACTACCATAAAATTCTTCAAGTTTTCTTCCCTTTTTCCCTAGTCATTGCTAACCAATACCTCTTTATTTTTGTCAAGCTTGAGGAGGATAACATATGCTTATTTTATAATTTGCCCTTTGGGAAAACCTGTCGCTATGTTTTAGCGAGTCTAGCGACAATGAAACTTGTTCTTGTCTAGGTGGACAAGTTTGTCGCTTTTGTTTTAACGAGTTTAACGACAAAGATAATTCAGTCCTTTTCATGTTTAGAGAGTTTTAAAAGGGACGAAAAGGGAACTCTAGAAGTTCTTTTTCGTAGCATAATCTCTTAAGTCCGAAAAAGGATAAAATAATACAAAAGGGATGACATTTCCAATCACTTAACGAGCTGGAAAGGCCAATAGCTCGAAAATATTTTCATATTTAACGAGCCTGAAAAGAGTTTAAAGGAGACTCGTTTTTGAGGAACGAGTGGTGTCTAGGGTAGCAACTAGTTCTGGGTAAGCTTGGAACTTCTCAAAACATGGTGATGTGAAGAGGCTAGCTAACAAAACCACTCGTCACGGCTGTTCCTCAAAAATGGGTAAACAATCAAGTGGAAGCGTATGATCAGCCAAAAGGATGGAGGTGATGGTATGAACACAACCAAGGCTCAAAACGCTGATAGCATTGCAATCACAAAGGTTATTTACCAAAGGTGGGTTCATATTTTAATGAGCTTGAACCATGGGGAACTATGCCCAGTGGTAGGTTTATTTTTTAACGAGCTTGAACCATGTGATAACATATGCTCGGTTTTTAGTTTTTCTTTTTATGTAAGCTAGAAATGACAAAACTAAAAAGCTAGAAAAACTAGAAAGCTAAGGAACTACTAAGGTTAGGTAGGATAGTTTCGTCCGCGGAATAGACAAAACACTTCCTTTGCTTCGTCCGCGGAGTAGACGAAGGTTAATGGTGTATCAGACCAATCACCTAACCTAAGAAGCTAAAAAGCTAAAAAGCTAAAAAAATAAAAAAATGAAATTGAAAAAGGGTTGCATGCCCCCAGCATGATGAAAAGGAGAGTCTCCAATAACCATATGGAAATCACTGTGGTTAAGTAGGATTGTTTTGTCTGCAGAGCAGACAAAACAATTCCTTGGCTTTGTCCGCCAAATAGACAAAGGTGAATGGTGTGTTAGACCAATCACTCAACTTACAGGGAAATTCATATGGTAGGACGGTTTCGTCCACAAAGTAGACAAAACATTTCGTTGGCTTCATTCGCAGCGTGGACAAAAGTGAATGGTGTCTCAGACCAATCACCTAACCTACAGGGAAACCTATCTTTTCAACTGGGTTCGTCCACCAAATAGACAAGGGTGCATGCCCCCAAAGCTTCGTTACATTCATCAGACTACTTGCGGTAATTAGGTGGATGGAATGAAGGTTGAAGAGACACTGCTGATGTAAAATGACTATTTAGGGATGATGATTGACTTGGAGCTATGCTTGAACTGGGAAATGAAAGCTGGTCAATAGTGAAAATTTTGCCTTTATGAGGGAAACACATCACTCGAAAGAGTGTTGAAACAATAGCTTCCATGTTGTAAACATAGTCACGTCCAAGGAGTAGATTGTAATCTAATGGTCCTTGGACTACCATCACGTTCAGTTGAACGGTTTTCCTTCCTAAAGTTATCAGTATCTTAGGAAGGATCCTTAACGGTCGATTGATTCCTTTGTTAAAGCCTGACAAATTCTGTGTAATAGGCATAAGCAATGGCGAACCAAGCACTTTCCAAGAACTTTAGGAAAGGACACTCACTGATGCACCCTCATCTATGATAGTGCCAGACATGATCATTTTGTAGACTTGTAGTATGATCCGGAGTGGTACATAAGAAGGAAGGCGATATATTTCTATTCGATTCCAATCAAAGGAAGTGACTAGAATGCTTGGAGGGGGTATCGAATAAATGGGAGAAATAACCCCTTGAGTAGCGGGAACTAGGGAATTATCTTCCTGTTGTGAAGGAACGGGTGGATTGCCCCCAAGTTCATCGGACTCTGAAGTAACAAAAAGAATTTGAACGGTATCATTCTTACTCTCTTCGGGAAAGGTATGATCTTCTGAAGGTAGAACTAGGTCAACTGTCACCTTGACCTATTGACTTTCGTCAGGTATAGACTTTGAAGATTCACTTTCAGTGATAGGTGTTTCCACTGATGGTTGACTTATGTCAGTCGGATTTTCAACTAGTAAAGGACTTAGGGGGAGTTTCCTTTATCCAGATGGAAGTTGCTACGGTGAAGCAGGATGGTTATGTAAGAATCTTTTCACCTCATCTAAAAAAGGACAACGGGGAAGGGTATGGTCCCCTTCACATAACCTACATGGAACTTTGACCTTTCCTTTTTGTCTATGAATTTCACTACTACTAGTTGACGGTGTGCTGTCAACATGATCACCAGAGGTTGATGACACCTGATGACGCGAACGGGGAGAGCATTCTCTCAAGATCCGAGGAAGGCAAGGACAATATCGATGAAAATGGTCTCCGTTATAAATTATGCAAGGAAATTTAGGAGATTTAATGTGCGGATTTTCACCAGATGATTCATGGTTGCCCCTTTGTTGAATCAGCTTCTTCTTCTTCTTCTCCTTCACTTTCTTCTTCTTCTTAGCCACCTGGTTACTAGCATCACTATTTTCACCAAGCGAAGAGGAAGAAGGGGAGGGAGAAACAAACAAAGAAGAAGGTGAAGGGTCAAATTTAATACCAACTGGATGTTGATTCGATTACGGAGGAATCACGGTATTTTGAATGATAGAGGTTGAGAATAGCCATACTGGAAGGCCAATTGTAATTCCCGGAAGGGACAATGTGTCCATATACGGAGCACCAATATTTCCCCAAGAAGAAAATGGACTAGGATTCCCCTCAAAAGGGATTCGTTGATTGGTGGACTCCATTATCTCAACCTAAGATCAACGAAGGAGCATGGATTTTATTCCGAATTAAATAAAATTTAGTGACGCTTTGACACAACCATGCTTTTCAATTTTTAAGAGTCGAGAAAAAGCTAAATATGAATCTAGTCCCCTTCGATTTTTAGTGAGCTTGAAGTGACAAGTGCTCAGATGGACCTTTTCTTTTAAGGAGTCGAAAAGGAAAGAAAGTGACTACTCTGAAAATCTAGACAGAGGGATTACCAAAACAATCGCAAAATTGCAACATACACCTTGGTGATAAATTTAAGAGAAATTACCAAGGACTTATTTATGGCAGTTGATCTTCCCGAATGTTGTGTTCAGTGCATTGCGATCGATAAGGCAGCAAACACGGCTTCCTATGGATAAAGGATATAAGCCTATTGTGGTCTCCCAATATATACGCGACGGTACGGAGAGCACAAGTCTGTGCTAGCACTTGTCGTATCAAAGAGGAGGAATCACCCAACCTTTGATGAAAACGATAGTTACTAGTTTTTACGACACCGGAACACGTCTCTAGCCTAGACCTCTAGATGTGTTGCGTTAAGTTCCAAAGCGTTGTTAGGTTCATTGAAATTTATTTTGGAGTTGATCTTGTTTAAGAGTTTTACTTTCAATGGTTCACCGCGTGATGTTGATTTGAAATTCCTAAAAATGCAATCTATAATGATAAACAATTGTTGTTTATTTTGAGCAATGAAAATCCTAGCTACTAGGGAAAGAGGATTCAATTCTTTCAAACAAAGAGCAAAGAGCACACACTAATGCGCTTTTCCTAAATCATTTTTCGCACACAAACTAAATGCAAATGCATGTATTTGTTTTTCATTCCCCTTAATGTGAAAAATTCCAAAAAGGAAAACTAAGTATAGCAAAGATCTGAAACATTTTACTCAAAGCGACATTTTCAACAATTTCTTTTTCAAAATAGAAAGGAAGACTAAATGAAACTTTTCAATTTCGAATGGAAAATGCTTTAGACACTTCAAATATTAACAAGTCAAACCAAATACATGAAAAAAAGTTCAATCGGCTATCCAGGGAAGGAAGGATCAATGATACTTCTCTTTTTGACACAAAATGACAATTACGACACTTTTTGTACCAAAACGACAGATCGATTTAAGAAAATTTTCGACAAAAGATTGTAAATGATGGACAAACACATAAAAAATTTACTAATCCTAATCAATGGAAGCTGATCTATGTGATGCAAGTAGGCTTCAGTAATGAGACACTATTCATAAGCAGCAAATCAACAAAACAAAACTGAAAACAAGGACAAAAACCCCAAATTTCAAGAATGGAAATAGATTCAGTCAGTCATTGCACCTGGGATTCACAGAAATAGGGATGAATCTCACCTACAACACTCGGGAAGTGTGATGCATATGGGTTGACAGTGACAGACAGTGCGATGGACCAGGGAGTGCAACTGAAGTGGGTTTTGGCTCAAGTTTGTAGCTGATTTCAGTGAGTTAAGCTGAGCTATGATGGATAGTAATGAGAAAAGTACAAAGGAATGATCTTGAGAGGTTACTGAGCTATGAAAAGGGCATCTAGAATGCTTGTAAGTCAAATTTTTAATTCATAAACTAAACTGGAGATTGACTGAAGTAGCATTTATCTACTATGCAATTGCAGAGCAAGAGCAGTTTGAAGGCTATCTGGCTAACTTCAGGCTCTGTTTATAGTTTATAAAACAAACATCTATTCGATCCCCAGCAGAGTCGCCTTTTTGTTTCTGGGAAAACTAATGTCTTTTCGATCGATTAGCCCTATAGGTTTGGTAGCTACCCTAGAAATAAACAGTTTAAAGCAATTCATGATTTCTTTTATGTATGATAGATAAGAGAGAGGCAAAGGAACCAACCTGGATCTTCCGCTAGAGTCCTTGCCTGATCTCTCTCCCCTTGACAGAGCTTGCAACTCCTCTCCGTACTTATCCCGCTCGAAGAGTACCTGTAGAAACATAGTAACAAATAACTGTCAAAGCATCTTGATCTATTATATCATAAGCATTGCAGAATCAAAAATACAATGAACATACAATAGCATTTACAAATAAGAACATTCACAATTGCATAATTGCATGGAAGAAAACTCGAAGAAATTTATTAAATAAAAGGGATAATTACAATCCAGCTGTCTGATCTAGCATCATGCTCCCAACATCAAATCCCTCTTCACCTCATGAAAAGCAAGATCACACCAACAATACAATGTTCCTTCTCAGATACAAACTATTAGAACTTCCTTACAAATTACAAAATTACAGCCTCCAGATCTCTCAACTGAGGGATCCATTTATAGATGTGTGCAAGGGCGTGAGTCATCTCTGGGTTTTTTATTAGTTTCATTCCACTTGTTACATTTGGTTCCACTTGGAGATTTCTTGGATCTCTTTCTCATATCTGGGCGAATTCAGAGAGGCAAGTGTCATAGGAGAAGTTTCCAGAAGATTCCATGAGCATCCACTTAGCAAAATATCTCGGACATTTTTCCATCCTCGCTCATCGCACCCTACAGAAGGCCTCATCAGTATGCATCGCACTTGGCTAGTGTAGAAGTCAGTATGCATCGCACCCTGATAGTGGAGCAGTTAGTATGGTCCAGTTTAGGCCAGTCCTAGATGGTTTTTCAGGTGGAACTTTTGGGGAATGATGTAATTAGTTGACCATGTTCTTTTAGGGTATGAAACAAAACTTTTAGGGTTTGAAGAGCCCTAGTTTATCGACATATAAGATTGGGGTTGAAGTGCCCAAATATGTCTATAACACCATGATGAGCTGGAAAACTCTTCGACAGTTGAAAGGGCAAAATGTACAGGGATACACTTAAGAATTTAGAAAGAGAGCATTGATTCTAAGAATCTCATTAGACTCACCTGAGACTCTGTTGAAGTACATTGGTGGTCTACACAGCTACATGAGGCACACTATCCTCATGTTTAATCCCACTACTATAGATGAGGTATCTTTTCAATCTACTCATCTAGAAGCTAGAGAAAAGAATGGAAGTCCAGAAGTTGGGGGATCATCCCAACCCACTGCAAGCAAGAATAAGGAGAAAATAAAGCACAAATGGAAAGCAAGGAAGGCTAACACTACATAGAAAAGCAAGGCTTCATGCACTCACAATAAAAAAGATGGGCATGATGATGAGCACTGCTGGATTCTGCATCCGGAGCTGAGACCTAAGAAGTTCGAGGGCAAGAAGAAGAAGACTACTACAACTATTCAGAAATATTTTGGGTCAGACTCAGGAGATGAAACAACTATTGTAGCCACAGTTATAAGAGGTAAGAATTCTAAAGCATGTACTAGTAGTTCTGCACAATCTACTATTGATGAAGAAAATGAGAGAAAAAGGCATGAGCTTTTCCATATTCGAGTTATTTCCAAACATCAAAAGATTAATACTTTGTTTGATAGTGGCTCACAAGTAAATTTAATTTCTGAAACAATTGTAAAGAAATTGGGATTAGTGACTACACCTCACAAGAAACCATACCCATTAGGATGGTTAAATGATAAAGCAAAACTACAAGTGACTAGACAATGCAAACTCAAGTTTTCTTTTGGGTCAGCATTTGTAGATGAGGTTGAGTTAGACATAATTCCTTAGATATATGTTGAATTGTTTTAGGAAGTCCTTACTTGTATGACCGAAAAGCTATTTTCTATAGAGCTGAGAACAAGTATCTACTTGTTAAAGATGGAATCGAATATTTTGTAAGAGCTCATAAGCTCAAGAATAATTATACTATCATAAACTCAGGGCAGATGAAAAGAATGATAAATTCATGCAAACAATTCTTACTGATGATTGTAAAGGAAAAGAAACCTGATAAAACAAATGTATTTGAGGGTTGTAATGCTAAACAACAAGATGATTTAGAAAAGGTTGTTTTAGAGTATGATATCTTGTTTCAAGAACCTAAAGGTCTGCCACCCAAAAAGGAAATAGTGCATGATATTATTTTGTAGCAATATGCTCCATTACCTAACATTGGAATGTATAGGTTGTTCTCTTTAGAGAATACTAAAATCAAGAAGCAGGTGCAGGAGTTGCTCGAGAAAGGGTTCATCAGACCTAGCACATCACCATGTGGGTCACCAATCGTCTTGGTGAGAAAGAAATATGGCTCATGGAGAATGTGCATTGATTACCGAGCACTGAATAAGATAACAATAAAAAATTATTATCCCCCTTCCTTGCATCGATGATCTTTTAGATCAATTGAAAGAATTTGTTTGTTTTTCCAAGTTAGACTTGCATAGTGGATACCATCAGGTCAGAGTTGCAAAACAAGATGCATGGAAGACTGATTTCAAAACAAAGCAGGGATTGTATGAGTGGCTGGTTATGCCTTTTGGCTTAACTAATGCTCCTACTACATTCAAGAGATTAATGAATGATGTACTCAGACCTTTTCTTGATGATTTTGTTATTGTGTATCTGGATGACATTTTGATATTTAACAAAACATGGGAAGAACACTTAAAGCATGTTAAGTAGACACTAGATGTTTTGAAAAGAGAAAAACTTCATGTTAAACTCTCAAAATGTGAATTTGGCAAAACATCTTTGAATTATTTGGACATATAGTAGGGGGTGGTGAATTGAA
>APFE031310781.1:0-60031 GCA_000404065.3 Pinus taeda | reverse complement strand
TTCTAGTTGCATCATCAATAAAAGTAACATAATAACGAGAGCCACCGAGAGATGATACCTGAGCTGGTCCCCATACATCTGTATGCACAAGCTCCAATTTTTCATTCTTCTTTTCTTTCCCAACTCTGAGAAATCTGACTCTCTTCTGTTTTCCATAAATGCAATTCTCACAGAAGTCCAAATCAACATTCTTCAAACCCGGCAACAATTCCTTGAGTGAAGAATCTTCATCTCTTTTTCACTCATGTGTCCAAGCCTATGATGCCATAATGCTGCATCTGCTCCTTTGGAAGTTAAAGCATTAACAGAGTTTGAAATTCCATTGCATAAATACAATGTACCAACCTTTTCGCCTTTTGCTATTACCAGGGCTCCTTTGGTGACCTTCCAAGCTTTATCTGTGAAAGTTGTCACACAACCTTCACCGCCTAACTGCCCTGTTGAAATCAGATTTTTCTTTAGATCTGGAACATGCCTTACCTCCTTTAGTAGCCATTTGTTTCCATTCTGCTGTTTTACAAGAACCTTACCCATTCCAACAATTTTACAGGGTTTATCATCACCCAAACGAACTTGTCCAAAATCTCCTTGAACATAGTCATGAAAGTATTTCTTATCAGGTGTGGCATGGAATGAGGCCCCTGAATCTACCACCCAGGAATCAGTAATATTTTCGAAAGAAAGAATCAAAGCATCTTGTAACACCTCACCTGTCACATTTGCTTCATGATTGTTTTCTTGCTGTGAATCTCCTTCTTTTCCCTTCCGAGATCTACAGTCTTTCTTTAGGTGTCCTTTCTTTCCACATTTCCAGCACACTATCCCCGATCTAGACTTGGATCTGCCTTTTCTTGATTTACTGCAATATCCTGAGCTCTTTCCTCTTTCCATTTTTCTTCCTCTAGACTCTGCACTTAAAGCATTTCCCGATGTCTCACCGGAGCTTTTCCGTCGCATTTCCTCGCTAAGGATAGCACCGACAACATCATCAAACTTTAAAGTACTAGATCCAGAAACGGAGTTACTAATGGCCATTACCAAACCATTCCAACTTTCTGGTAGTGAGCACAAGAATAACAGAGCTCTAACTTCATCATCAAAGTTTACCCCTACAGAACATAACTGACTTGTAACAGTATTAAAATCATTTAAATGATCTGCAACAGATCCACCTTCCGACATCTTCATATTAAATAACGTTTCATAAGAAATACCTTGTTTGAGGCCGAGGGTTTTTCATATAGTTTCTCCAACGCCTTAATCAAACCCTCTGTCGTTGTTTCCTTCGAAATGTTGAAGGCGACCGACGCTGCAAGGCATAGGCGTATTGTTCCGAGTGCCTTTCTATCGAGAAGGTTCCATTTTTCATCATCCATATCCGTCGGCTGCTTTGTTTTTACGCCCAATGGTAGGTATAGATCTTTCTGATACAGATAATCTTCCATCTGCATCTTCCACAACGAGAAGTTTTGGCTGTTAAATTTCTCAACCCTAAACTTACCATCTTTCGCCATTGCTCCCACTCGAACGAGGAACTCTTCTTTCATGCGAGTTGATCAACCAAATAGACCTTTGGCTCTGATACCAGTTGTTAGAAAATTATATATTACGGAGCAATGGAAGACATAAAATATTGCAAAAATATAAACACAGAAAATGCATAAAACAAGAGAGACACAGATATACGTGGTTCACCCAGTTTGGGTTATGTCCACCCCGAATAGCCAGTCCTTCCTTTCTACTATCCAGCAAAATGAAGAGACACAACCTACAACAGATCCACTGTAATATCCTCTTTTTCTCTCACAGTCTCACCTCTCTACTTCTCGCTTGGAGAATACACATATATTACATAGAATCAATACAATACCCTCATACAAACAGAGGGGTTGCCTTTTAGGGAAAAAAAATCCCTAAACTAAACATTAGTTCTACCGTCAGATCATCCGCCTAATGAATGGCCCAGATTGACTAGAAATTACTATACTTTTACTATCACCCCCCCTCGGACCCCCGTGGGGGGGACAAGTCCCCCCCGCACCCCCCTGTTTGGAGGGGTGTACAAACTTCCTGGGGTATACATCTGGGTAAAAAAAAGACCTCTAAACAATCATGCTCCATACTCAACACGAGAGCCTCCCCTATGTTCAGCATAGCTACAACTGAGCTCTCCACATCTCGACTGGCCACAGCCCTTTTCAGGTGGGCTTGGGATTCCAACCACTATGTGCCATTGATGTGTCATTTATAGCTACTCATGCATATTTGGCTCATGTCCAATCCCAAATAGATAAGGCAAACAACTTCATTGAGCACATCCAACATATTCGCCAGTAAGTCCATGATATTTTGGAGAAATCAAATGTCAAGTACAAGCAGCGACATGATCAACATTAGGTGCCACACAAGTGTCAGGTGGGCGACAAAGTGTGGTTGCATTTGCAAAAGGAACATATTACTAGACACATCCGACATTGCAGAATAGCTCACACCCACAGAGTTAAATCCAGATTGCATGGAATACACTGCAGCTAATCAGATCATGGACACACGGATCAAGAACACTCGCCAGCAGAATATCCAATTGTATCGAGTTGTCAAAGCAGGCCAACTCCTTCACCAGGGAAAGTGGCTCACCAGGGACCAAGTTCAACCGAAGTTTCCACATCTCATGGAGGAACTCAACACAATGGGGACCATTGCTTCCTAACGGGAGAGGAATGATCCAAGTGGATATTGGTGGCCACCTACCAAATCCACTTGGACCCCCACCACTGTTTCTTTCAGCTTTTCAGTTTCCTTAATTGTAGCCCAATTTACTATTTTTAGCAGTTTTTTGGGTCCTGCACTTCCGGAGTCATTTTGAGGCCCTAAACGGCATTTTTTGGGAAAACTGGGAGCAACATGGGTCCATGGACCCATGTTGCTCTTCCCAAAGTTGTAGTTCTCAGATAGATCTTTCTAACAAGATATTGTGCGCATCAAACCAAGATCGTATGCCAAAGTTACGACCCCTGGAAGTTAATGTACCAATTTACACAAACGGGGCCCACAGTTTGACGTTTCATCTTCTAGGGTTAGGTTTTGAAATGTTAAGGGTTTTCCATTGTTTCTCAACAATAAATAGGCCTTCGAGCCTCATTGTAACACAGTTCAAAGGCATGTAACTGCCACATCTCTTCTCAGAGATAAGCTACCATCACCCTAGCTGGTTTATTTCCAACTCTATTTGTAAGCATATTTCAATATTTTACATTAATGAAATGAAATATTAGTTCCACTGCATCTATGTGTTTATGGTTATCTCTGTAATTTGTTCCATTCCTATTTAAATCGAGATATAAGGAGTTAGGGCTTGAACTGGTCGAACCTTTGCAAGACTAGCCTCACAAATCCCGATGGCCTCCCATGGCGGATGAAAAGAAAGATGAGGGGGTAGGAGATCCTCTCAAAATATTGCTCGAAGAAGCCCTCGAGCAACAAAGGAACGCGATGATGGACAACTTCGCCCAGATCCTTCAGCAGCTACCCAGGGGCGACACATTGGCTTCCAACAGCTACTCTAGAAATGCCACACCATTTAAGGTACAAGTTAATTTTGAAATCTCCATATTTGAGGGTCACATAGACGTAGATGTCGTTGATAAATGGTTAAATCTGCTAGAGGGTTATTTTTCTGTTCATGATTTTTCCAGTTGAGAAAAGATTATTTTCGCTCTTCTCAAAGTAGCCCCCCACGTCAAGGACTGGTGGGAAACCTACTGCGAGCAGAAGGATGAAAGTACAGGCTCACTGTTTTAGGCCACATCCTCTTGGGATTCATTCTGAGAGGCCATCAAGGGGTAGTACTACCCTATCAGAACCTATGAGGATCAATACATAAAGTGGACCACGCTGCGGCAGGGAAGGGACCAAGACGTGCCAAAGTTTACCAATATTTTCCATACCATTTGCACAAAGTTGGGTATCAAGGATTTGGAGTAGCGTTTGATACTCAAATACTGTGGCTGCATGCACAAGTACATCCAGGAAGAAATAGAATACTTGAACATCCCCTCTCTTGGCACGGCATACCGATATGTCGTCAAGGTTGAGCAAAATTTTAAACAGAAGAAGCGAGACTTTGGATCTGCGAATCCGAAGCAAGGGAAAGGTGACCCCAATCCGTAGAACAAAGGACAAAGCCAAGGCATGGCGACCCAAGAAAACCTGCCAAAGGTGCAAGTAAATAACAACGCCGTGAAGCCGAAAAAGGACACAGGAAATTGGTGTGAGTTCCATAAGAGCTCCACTCACAACACAAGTGAGTGTCGGGCCAAACAGTCACTAATGGCCGAGCTAAAGGTTTCAGAATCAAATGCATGTTCCGACTCTGAGTCAGAACCAGACAAGGGGAATGACAAAGGGAAGCAGATTATTGATGTGGAGCCCAATGCAACCGTTGCCACCACGAAGATCCAGAAGGAGGAACCCGGAGATCTAGAGGAGGAGAAGCGTCTCTTCCACTCCCAAATGTGGGTAAAGGGCTCCCCGCTACAGTTCATTGTAGATAGTGGGAGCCAAAAGAACCTCATTTCAGTAGAGGTCGTGAACCGGCTAGGCTTACCAACCACAACACATCCACAACCGTACACCATCAAGTGGCTTCACCAAGGACGGGATCTTCGTGTGAGCCAGCAGTGTTGCCTTCCATACAACATCAAGCCCTTCATGGATGAGGTATTGTGTGACATTGATCCCCTTGAAGTTTGTGATGTATTATTATGAAAACCTTACTTGTGGAAGAGACATGCTCTGTATGAATCAAGGCCCCATGTTGTTATTGTTACTTTGGGAAATAAGTTGTACATGTTTCCGAAGGTAGCACCACCTACCACCATCTCTTTGATTGCTGCAAAACAATGCAGTAAGCTCGTTTTCAAAACCGGGAAATTTGTTTTCCTGCTGATATTCCCTCAAGGAAGGAAGAAGATGGTGGCCACGACCTCCAGACAGGGCCCCTCTACACGACAACTACAGATGGACAAGGTCGTGGAGGAGTATGAGGATATCTTCACCTCCCCCGCAAGGGTTCCTCTACACTGTCAGGTCAAGCACTCCATCGATCTGACCCCAGGTGGACCAATCTATTGGTGCTCTGTTCTAGAGAATGATGAAATCAAGAGGCAGATTCAGGAGCTTCTATAGAAAGGTCAAATCCGTCCAAGTTCATCACCCTATGGGAGCTCGATCACTATCCATAATAGGCACCTCATCCCATGGATTGATGACCTCTTGGACCAACTGAAGGGGAAAAAATATTTCAACAAGATTGATTTGAAGTTAGGATATCACCAAGGACCAATCAAACCCTCCGATGTGTGGAACACTACCTTCAAAGCCAAGGAGGGCCTTTTCGAATGGTTGGTTATGCCTTTCGGATTGATGAATGCTCATGCAACCTTCATGAGGCTAATGGATGACATGTTGCGGCCATTCACCAACTCATTTGTAGTGGTATACTTGGATGACATCCTAATCTTTAGCCAGAGTTGGGAAGAACACCTCCACCACATCCGACAGGTTCTCCAAACACTACGGCAACACAAGTTATGTGCCAATTTGGAGAAATTCACTTTTGGCATGACCCGGGTTCAGTATCTGGGATACATTATTGATGAATAGGGGGTACATGTGGATCCATCCAAGATCCAAGTCATTCGAGATTGGCCATATCTAACCACTCTAACAGAGCTTCGCAGCTTTCTAGGTCTTGCCAACTTCTACCGCATGTTCGTGTTGGGATTTTCTTATATAACTTGGCCCTTGAGTCAAGTCACCAAGGGAGGAGCGAAAGCAAAATTATTTTGGTCTGGATCTCAACAGAAGGCATTCATATATTTGAAAGATCGCCTCTGCACAACACTAGTTCTCGCATTACCAGACTTGCAATAATGATTTGAGGTCAAGACAAATGCCTCTGACTATGCTATTATGCCAGTCCTCACTCAACACAGGCATCCAGTGGCATATTAGAGTGAGACACTTTCAGACACAGTCCAGAAGCATCCCACTTATGACAAAGAGATGTATTCCATTGTGCATGCCTGCCAACAATGGAAGCATTACATTTTTGGGAAGGAAACAGTTATCCACACAGACCACCAACCCCTGTAGTTCATACAGACCCAAGGGAAATTGCAGAATGATCGCCATCAGAAGTGGTCCACATACCTCCAACAGTTCCATCTGAATATCAAGTATAAGAAGGGTATCACCAATAATGTTGCAGATTACCTTAGTCAACCACTGATCATTCCATTAACCACTGTGCTCAACTCTTGTGGGCACGAGACTTCTGATTGGCCACTTCTCTATAAAAGTGACCCAGAATTCAGCCACACATACCAGACACTCTTGGAGGGTCAGCATGTTATAGATTTTCACCTCTAGAATAGCCTGTTATGCCACTTGGGTCACCTTTGTGTTCCTTCAAGCGAGCGTACCAAGATGATTTGAGAAGCACACTACAGTTGGGCTGCTGAACATTTCGGGGTCGAGAAAATGGTGGCAGTACTGCAAAAGTATTTCTATTGGCCAAATATTCTACAGGATGTCGAGAAGTACATCAGATCATGCATTGACTATGCCATTATCAAACCAACTATCAAGAAGTAAGGCCTCTATACCCTGCTACCTACCCCTAGTCGACCTTGGGAATCCATCTCCATGGATTACATGTCAGGCCTTCCTTCCACTAAGCATGGAAACAACTGTGTTTTTGTGGTTGTCGACAAGTTCTCGAAGATGGCCATTATGGCTTCCTACAAGAAGAATATCACAGTAGAAGCCACTGCTAAACGCTTCTTTGAACGAGTGTGGGTACACTTTGGGATCCCACAGTTTATCATCTCAGATCAGGATAGCAGGTTTCTCAATACATTTTGGTCCAGTCTTTGTTCAATGCTCGACACCAAACTCACTAAGTCCACAGCTTTCCATCCTCAAACTGATGGCCAGACAAAGGTTGTCAACAGGATGATCGTACACATCTGTGCATGTACAACTCAAAGCATCCACGCACATGGGACGAGAGCCTCCCTTATGTTCAACACAGCTACAACCAGGCTCTCCACAGCTCAATTGGCCACAACCATTTTCAGGTGGGCTTGGGATTCCAGCCACTATGTCCCATGATGTGGCCATGTCACTTACAGCTACTCACGCAGATTCAGCTCATGTCCAGTCTGAAACAGATAAGGAAAACAACCTCGTTGAGCACATCCAACATATTCTCCAGCAGGTCCATGACATTTTGGAGAAATAAAATGCCAAGTACAAGTAGTGACATGATCAACATCGGGTGCTACATAAGTTCAGGTGGGCGAGAAAGTCTATTTGCATTTGCGAAAGGAACACCTTACCAGAGCCTATCGAAAACTTAGACCAGACTGATATGGTCCTTAAACCATTACCAAGGCTATGGGAGACAATGCATTTGAGCTCATCATTCCCCCATTCCTTGGCCTACACCCAGTGTTCAATGCGGACCGCCTCCGGCCATACTTTCCACCATTACTAAACACATCCGACATTGCAGAATAGCTCACACCCACAGAGTTAAATCCAGATTGCATGAAACAAGCTGCAGCTGATCGAATCATGGACACACAAATCAAGCACACTCGCCAGCAGAATATCCAATTGTATCAAGTTGTCAAAGCAGGCCAACTCCTTCACCAGGGTAAGTGGCTCACCAAGGACCAAGTTCAATAGAAGTTTCCTCATCTCATGGAGGAACTCAACACAATGGGGACCATTGCTTCCTAAGGGGGGAGGAATGATCCAGGTGGATATTGGTGGCCACCTACCAAATCCACTTGGACCCCCACCACTATTTCTTTTAGCTTTTTAGTTTCCTTAATTGTAGGCCAGTTTACTATTTTTAGCAGTTTTTCGAGTGTTGAACTTCTGGAGCCATTTCAAGGCCCTAAATAACATTTTTTGGGAAAAATGGGAGCAAATTGGGTCCATGGACCCATTTTTCTCTTCCCAAAGTTGTATTTCTTAGATAAATCTTTCTAACAAGATATTTTGCACGTCAAACGGAGATCGTATGCCAAAGTTATGATCCTGGGAAGTTGATGTACCAATTTACCCAAACGAGGCCCACAGTTTGGCGTTTCATCTTCTAGGGTTAGGTTTTGGAATGTTAAGGGTTTTCCATTGTTTCTCAACAATAAATAGGCCTTCGAGCCTCATTGTAACACAGTTCAGAGGCATGTAGCTTCCACATCTCTTCTCAAAGATAAGCTACCATCACCCTCATTGGTTTATTTCCAACTCTATTTGTAAGCATATTTCAGTAATTTACATTAATGAAATGAAGTATTAGTTCCGCTGCATCTCTGTGTTTATGGCTATCTTTTTAATTTGTTGTGTTTTTGTTTAAATCTGGATCATATTCAAGGAAGAAGCACAGGATGTCAAGTGAAGACATGGTGAAAGGAGGACCTGTGTTGAAAACTCCTAAAAGGAGATCAAGCATCCATACGTAACAACTTGAAGATAAGTACAAGAGGCCACATCATCATCATCATTGCCACCATCATTTTCATGAAGACAAGAGGGGAAGATAAATTGTGCTAACAGAGTTAAATAAGGTCAAACCTCCCACATTTTATGGCGAAATAAGGAATATAGAACATGTAGAATCCTAGCTACTGGCGATGAAGAAATTATTCCAAATCCATGATTATTCTGAAAACATGAAAGCCAAGATTCCTACCTTCATCCTAAAGGGTAAGGTTGAAAAATGGTGGGAAGACTTGAAGAATGTGAAAGGAATAAGAGAATAGGAGTTGTCTAGGAGGGAGTTCGAGGATTACTTCAGGAACAAGTATATATCTGAGAGATATTTCGGCAACAAGGCAAAGTACTTCAATGAGCTTAAATTACACCATATGACAGATGATGAATATACCACCAAATTTCTAGAACTGTTAAGGTATGTTCCTTACCTTAAAGAGGAAAAAGTGAATATTCAAAGATATGTCGGTGGAGTGGCACCATGCTTCAAGGATAGGATTGAGTTCGACAAGCCCAAAACATCGGAGGATGCAATCCAAAAGCTGAAACACTATTACAATTAGTCCAAGTGGAGGCCTAAATTTAAATTTGACTGGAATCTAAAAATAGTGCCAAGTTCAAAGGAAAAAGGTAGAAAGTGATTAATGAATGGCATATAGGCCCTGCTACTCAATATAAGTTGTGAAGGTTCAACATTATTGGCAAATATTGTTCTACTCAAGAAGGATCCAAGAGGTGAGAAGGGCCTAGATAGGTGTTGGATTTGTGGAGAAAGTCATATTAGAAAATACTTCCCACAATATAAGCATGTTGGTCTGAAACTATATAACGCTCAAAGCATGGACTATGGGAGATGTGGCATGTAGTATGCCCAGGATCTACACAACATTGGAAATTTGGCAAACAGACCATCAGGCTTCCATAATTGAGATGGAAGGTAAGATTTGTAATCGAATTATTTCTATTTTTATTGACTCTGGTTCTAATTATAGCTACATAAGCTCGATGCTTGTGGAACAATGCCAATTAAACCAAGAATGACATGAGGAATCCTATCTGTTAGTGTCGGTATCTTCATCCCTCCGTCAGAGATCAAATTCTCTTGTTGCATTGCATATTAGGTGTCCCACTCAGTCAGTTGCATTCCATTAGGAGCATGGATCATCTGACAATAGTGGCTTGTTATACATTTTCCCTCATGTCCTTTACCTGCTGGCCCATTTTCATTCATCAAGATCTTTTGCAGTCACTTTTTGTCTTTAAATTTGCAAAAGTCTTTTCTAGGGTTTTAGTTTCATTAGGTCTAGGGTTTCATCAAAAAGGTCCCCAAAATGTCCAATAACGGTTAGCAGGTGCATGAGGAGGTTGAATAAAGTTCTAGTACCAATAAACTCATAATCACTTGCTCAGAAATGTATTTTTCCTCAAAACTCTGTTTTGAGGAAAAACAGAGTATTTTAGGTTGTTATTGTATAAATTCGTGTAATTTCAGTTCTTTCATATGTAAATCACTTAAGTGGCAACCCTGGTCACCTTGCCAAGCTTCAGCTGCTTCATCCCCTACAAGGCAAACAAAATCAAGTCATTCAGTTTATCAAAAGCACAAATAAAGTAAATAGCCCAAAAAACAGAGTTAAAAAAAAAAGTCACATGGTAAACATTATAAAAGTGGGTTTTATGAAGAAAAAAATTAAAATTTCTTCTATATAAATAATTTTTCTCAATTCAAAAAGCTCATTTTCATTCAAAGAACAAAGATTGAGCAAAGTGAAGGCCGGTTGAGCGAAGGGAGCAAAACTGGAATAAAATTGTGTGAGTTTGTGGGCGCAATGCATTGGGTGAGAGGCACGACACATACAACTGGCGCGGCGCACTGGTTCACCCTCTACAGTGTTAAATTTGTGTTGGCGCGGCGCATACAGGAGGCACAACACGTTGGGTTTGTGGCGTGACACATAGAGCTGCCAAGCCTGATTTCCTCAAAAACTTCCTCAAATCGCCAAAATTGCTCAAATCTTCTAGTGTGCAAGTTATTCAAGCCCTTTACCTTGCTAGTGAAGGAGCTTATCTTAAAAATTTATGGTGGTTGTGTGAAAAATCTAAAACCCTACTTCCTTGCACTTTCTCAAAAAATCATTGCCTAGGGTTTGCATTTGTCATTTTGCTGCTTAGTCCACTCCACCATTCCCTTACTCTTTGATTCCTCCATTTAGTTTACCAATTCATCCACTCATTCCCTATTCCTATATTCCTAAAAAGTCATTCACCCCTATCCCCAATTCCCATTTTCCCAAATCCTAACTACAAAATCCCCAAACCCTAATTGTTATCCCTAAGCTTACATATTATTCCCTAATCCCCTATTTCCCAAAAAACTTGTCATAACAATCCCAAAAACCCCTCATACCCTCTCCCTTCATTTTCCCTTATACATTCTTACCCTTGGTGGCAAAAAAACCAAAAACACCATAAATCTCTTCATACTCATCAAGAAAACTCTCACACTAGCAAATATGGAGTCTTATCCTTCATATGACTGTGACGAAGAGACACACAGTGACTCTACTATAGAAATACATGCACCAAGGAGACCTCACAAAGGTGGCAAAACATATACAAGAGGATCCTACTACACTTATTGAGCTGCAAGCCTGCCCTCTTGCTATCACATGCTTCCAACACCAATCATGTTATGAGTTCTATGAGATGGTTGTTAGAGTCCAGTATCATCATGAGTTGGCCCAGTTGTTTGTACTTCATCTACATAATGGCCAAGCCACTCTAGCTGGTGTAACATTCACTTTAACACCGGAGTCTATTTCTCTAGCAACCGGCATTCCTAATATTGGACAACAATGGAATAAAAGGAAGCAAATTGATAGGGAACATTATGAACCATACATCAAGCCCGGTTATTTGAGACAACTCAGCAGAGTTTTTCCCTTTCGGTACCTGAAAGATTCATATGCTCCTTTGATGAAACTTATAATGAAATATTTCAACTGTGAGGGTCGGTTTTCTCGCCTATATGCCTATCACATCAGATTGTTGATGCACTTTACCAGGGTGAGAATGATGAATCTCCCCTACTTCATGTGCCGAAATATTGAGAAGATGACCACCCTAGTACAACAAAAGACTCCTTAGCAGCAGTTTAACAGTATATATCATTTTGCTCTCATTAAAATTGTGGTCATACATCAGCTTGGTTTGTAGGGCATCTCATGGGAGAATTTCATTTCTCATGAGTTCTTCACAGCTCCTCAGGGACCTCCAGATGCTTTTCATGAGATAGGTGGACCTTCGCATCAGCAGGAGGGTCATGAGGCACGGACCGCTAGTGTGCCAGTGTTTGTCACCTATCAAAAGGGCACTAGACGGTTGTTCGCAACAGCAAAGCGAGTATTATCTCCACCCAGGGTGGAAGGGGTTTCGCTTCCTTCATCAACACAGCAAGTTCAGGACAAGGGCAAGAGGCCATTATAGGATGAGGGGCCTTCAGGTGAGCAGGAGACTGATTTCATTCTCATTGACGGTGATGATACTGATTTGGGCCCACAAAGCTCAAAGCTCAAAGATGTCATCCAAGAGAAATAGGTGGACATCAATGCTTTGTCCCTCAACTTAGAAAGAGCTAAGTGGATAATAAATTACCTGAAGCAAAGAAACAAGCAGCTTGGATCAGAAAATGATTATGGAGTTGCAAAACATACGAGAAAACCGCCAAGCTACCAAAAAGAGGAAGGTGAAGCTCACATCACTTGAGAAAGAAATCAATGTTGATCAAGAATAATGGCTTGAGAGGGATAATATTCACTTAGAAAGGTTTCTAGAGAAGGAAAACAAGGAGAATACAATGTTGAGGCATATGGCCTACCATTATATGGCGAGAAACAAAAGTGATAAGGCAAGAATTAAACGTTTGAAAGCAAAATTGAAGAGGGCATCGAGGAGGCGAAAGGAGAAAGATAGAATTCAGATATTGGCTGAGGCCTCCTTGGCTCAAAACAACACTTGATGGGGAATATTCAGCCCAAATTTCAAAAAATTTGGGACACTTTTTCCATTTTTGAAATTTTTGGGCTAAAACACAGAATTTTCTGCCCTATGCGTCGCGCCAACTGGCGCTCGCTTTTGATGGAGGCCCCAAAATGAGAAAAACTCAGAAATTTTGGATTTTTCATTAAGAAATATGTTTTCCTACCAATGGCTAAGAAATGTTGATAGGTTTTGAGCCCTCAAAAAGGTCAAAAACACCAAAAAAATGACCTTACTACCCCTATTTTGGCACACAGGAAGCAGTGTTGGGAGAACTCAGTTTTGGATGGGACAATGGAGGCCACATTCAAAAATTCAACTTGTTTTGGAAAGTAGATAGGCAGACCTTTCCAACAAGCACACTTGGAGAAAATTTGGACACCATGAAGGCCTCCAAAATTGGCTGCAAACAGGCGCTATGCATAGGGAAATCAGCACGGCGCATTGGGTAAATTTTGCTTAGTTTGACCAAGAATACTCTGCTTTTCGCCTAGATTTTAGACAGTTTGAATTCTCTCCTTCTTAATGTCAAAATTATGATGTAATTTAATGTAAATTGATGGATCTTTATGTAATTATGTCAAATTTTCACTCATGGAGGTAGATTCATCTATCAAAAAGTAGCTTGCAACTGAATGAATCAATTCCCTAGTTTCTAGAGGCAAGTTGTTCCACTGCCTAATTTTTAGTTCTCCATTTAGAATTAGTTGGAACAACTCCTAAAATTATGATCTCGAACCCTAGAGGCTAGTATGAGTTATGGTTTGCCTATATCTTGTGATTTTTCAGTCATTAGCATGGTTGGACTTTTGAGAAAGTTTTAAGCTTCATTGTATATTCATATCAGCAGTTTTGGCTAAGGAATAGACCAGGGTTTGCAACACTCTTTGGGATTCATGTGGCATCTTGTTTTGGTATTGTGTTTCCTTCTATAAATTGTGAGTTCATTTATGTTTTATGTATGCCATTATCTATCTTTCTTCTTCTTAACTAAAACAAACAAGGATATTGGTAGAATCCATTGAAATTGTAGTGCTCTACCTAGGGTTTTCTTAGTTATTGATGTTTTCAGCTGTTTGAAGAGGATCCCTAAGATTTTCTTTCCCTCTTCAACTCCTCACCTATCTAAATCCTCCATTTCATTCATTTGAAATGCCAAATTAGTTGCCTACCTTGCCCCATAGAGATCTCTACAAAACTGAGCCTCATTCCCCACACCTAAAATCTAGCTTTCCATCTGAGCCAACAAAAACATCATTATAATCAATCAAACTCTTTTGCACACATACCTAGCCTAAGATCAATATTCATATCAGTCATCTCAAGACTCATTGATCATATTTTGATCAGATTGACTAGGAGAGAGCCCTCTCCCGACCTGGTAGGGCTAGCTACCAGGTTAAGTGTGGTTTGATGTTGTCCTAGATCCTACCTTTCTCATCCTAAGGTAGATTTAGGCTCTAACACTATCTAGTCCAATTAACCATGGGAATAAATAAGAGGGTCAAGTATTGGGTGAAGGCTTTCCCAGTTTAACTAAATGGAATGCCCATTGCAGCATACCTCACTATGCTACCACTTGGAATATATGGTATAATTTTGGGCATGGATGGGTTGTACGAGCACCGTACGAAATTAGATTATTTTGAAGAGTAAATAAAATTCTTAGATGAACATGGAGAAAGAAGGGTGTTGAAGGGAAAGGGAAATCCCACTTCCTTGAGCCTAATTTCAACCATGCAAACCAAGAGAAGAAACAAGAAGGGATGCATCTTATTTTTTGTGCAAATTTCTAGTGGTGTTGAAGCTAATAGTAGCGTTGAGAATAATGATAGTGACATCTTAAATAGATATTGTGTCTTGAAGAAATTCCAAGATGTCTTCCCTGAAGACATTCCTAGATTACCTCCTCATAGAGAGGTGGATTTCTCCATAGAATTGATACTAGCAATAGCCCCAACATCAAAAGCACCATATTGAATGAGCACTCCATAGTTGGTTGAGTTGAAGTTATAGCTCAAGGAGATGTTGGATAACAGCTACATAAGGCAGAATGTGCATCCATGGAGAGCACAATTCTAGTTCATAATGAAGAAGAATGGTACACTTAGGTCATGCATTGATTATCGACAGGTTATTAAAGTGACTGACCATCAAGAACATGTACCCCTTTCCAAGGATCGATGACATGTTTGATAAATTAAGGGGAGCAACGGTCTTTTCCAAGATTGATTTGAGGTCAGGGTATCATGAACTTTTCATCAAGCAAGAAGATATCCACAAGTCAATGTTTCAGACAAGGTATGGGCATTACGAGTTTATAGTCGTACCCTTTGGGCTTTACTAACGCCACTTCTACCATCATGTGTTTAAGGAACAGTGTGATGCACCCTTACTTGGATAAATTTGTGATCGTCTTCACTAATGATATTCTTGTGTACTCAAAGATTGAAGAAGAACATGAAAAGAACTTGGTCGTATTATTATTACTGCTAAAGGAACATAATATTTATGTAAATCTCAACAAATGTGATTTCTTCCAATCACAAATATGTTAATTGGGACACATCATCTCCAAGGAGGGGATAGCAGTTGATCCGAGAAAGATTAAGGCCATAATGGAATGGACAAAACTGAAAAATGTCAATGAAAGTAGATCATTCATGGGATTGTAAGGCTACTACATAAGGTTCGTCAGAAGCTTATCCAAGATAGGCCACCCAATCACCACCTTGCAGAAGAAAGGAAAGAAATTTGAATGGAAAGTCAAATGTGAAACAAGCTTTGAACAATTGAAATAATTGTTCACTAACGCACCAGTGTTAAGAATTGCAAACCTAAAAAAATATTTTTTGGTTTGTATGGATTCTTGCAAGGAGGGGCTCGGTGGAGTCTTGATGTAGCAAGGGAAAGAAATTTGTTATGAGTCATGAAAACTGAATGAGCATGAGGCAAACTATGTAACTCGTGATTTGGAGTTATCTACCATCATCCATGCATTGAAAATGTGGAGACACCACCTCCTCGGTAGGATGTTCACGTTTATGACATACCATGGAGGACTCAAATATTTGTTTGATCAACCTAAGTTGAATGCAAGACAATCTTATTATCTCTAAATGCATGGAATTCCAACAAGTGAAGGTTAAGTGTAAACACCCAACAGATTTATTCTAACCAATTCCCATTCCAGAATGGACGTGGGAAGTGATCTCCATGGATTCCATTACTGTATTTCCAAAAAACACCAAATAACATGAGAAATTAATGTGGTTGTTGGGCATGGGATCCCTCGCAGCATGTTTTGGGGCTCAAAGCCCAAGTTTCAGTCAATTGTATTGTAAGACTCTGCGAATTGCGGGCACAGAGCACGAATTCTAGGATGAGTCATAGGGTTGTTCACCCTAATATATTGTAATTTAATGTAAAGTTGTGTCAGCCTACCCATGGTCCGCGGACCATGGGATTATATAAATAGAGTGAGGCTCTAAGTGTAAAAGGGAGCTAAGTTAAGGATAGATAGAATAGGGAAGGCACGATTAGAGTGTAGAGTGGAATCTAAAGTGTACTGGGTCATAGTATTAGGAAGAGGCTCTGCAACTGAGTGTGCAGAGTCCTAGTAGAGTCAGCAGTTGAGTGCGTAGACCCCTGCAGATGAGTGTGCAGGGCGGAGTCGGGTTTGTACTTGGGATTGAAATTTAATAAAGATAATTTTACTCTGTGCATCTGTTTTGGAATCTGTATTTTGATGTTATGCATTACTTTCACTTTGTTTACTTACTGCGCGCAATTGATAATACTTGAATGAATGCTTATATATGAAAATAATATAAGTAATCAGCTAATAGAGCCTAATTAAGGAAGACTTGGGTAAATAACGCGAAACACGGTGCGGCTCGAACTGCGCGAAGATAGTATCGCAGGGTGTGAGGTGCCCGCTGGTGTGTGTAGCGCAATAAGGGCGAAGGTTGGACCACGTACCAATCACCTCATATCAGACATCCCCAGCATACATAAACCTGGTTCTAGCACCCTCCCATACTACTTCGGGTGAGACCTCAATCCGCGCTCTGTGGACTGTTGTCGAAAGGGCCAATAGTACCAGGATTTGCTTGGATAAATCACTTTTGAACCTGGGTCAGGACCCACTAAGCCAACAAATGGTTCCATTGCGAGACTGGGATCTTCATAAGGGATGTCTGATGTTGTGCCACTGGAACCCAACAAAGAAGGAAATTAAAGAGTGGTTGGACAAGAAGATTCACGAGTTCACGACACAGGAAAACAGAACTCCGCAAGCATCTAAGGAAAAGTGGTTGGAGCGCTACGTGTATACAGAAATCCACGAGATTTTCTTTACATCGTTTCCTTCTAAGCTGTATGAGTGGATCACGAGGTTAGCCAACAGCCAGGGAAGGTGTATGCTCAACCAACCAATAGTGTGGACTCTAGAATTAGTGTGCAGACTAGAACCATTAGAAGATAAGATTGCGCGAGCGGTGAACCATTGGCTCGATGAGATAATAGGGGGATTTATTACTGAGTTTGCGGTAGACACGACTGTGAGCTACAGTGAGGCAGAACGTCACTTTCTCCAAGGACCACGAGATAAGTATATCAAATCTTTGAATACTTGGATTAAGATGTTATAGTGTGAAAAAAGGGTCATGCGAATACATTAATGTTTCGGACTACGCGGAGCGGAAAGATCTACAAAAGTAGTGAAGAATTGGAAAACAATCCCTTAATTTCACCTTCATGAGAGAGTGAGGAAGAGTTCGTTAGGGTCTCTCTGAGAAGCACGGTCAGTTTGATAAGGCAGCGCATTCCGCGATTACCACCTCCACTCACATCGCCACCCGTTTCACCTCGCTCACCTCCATCTCCACCCACTCCGCCTCCACCACCTCCACAGTTTAGTATGGCGAGCTGGATCAAACTACCTGTATTCATAGGGGTAGGGAATGAAGACCCAGACCAATTCTGGTTTGTGGTAAGAGCAGTATGGGAAGCACAATGTGTCACGGACGACAATATTAAGAAGGATACATTGGTGAGCACGCTCAGGATCACGCACTAACATGGTATATCAAGCAGCCTAACGACCAACCAAACGCATGGGATAGAAAAGATCCAGAATGTCTGAACAAAGAATTTAGTAGGCCAAACTCATAAACACAATCAATCATTAGGTTTAAATAAATCATGATGCTCCCGGGCGAGACTCCCTGGGATCTGGATCAATGGCTGAAGAGTACGATCCGTGAAGCCAATATGACGTTGACAGATGACAGCATCACGCATGGTTTCTAGCATCTCTAGCACCGCACTTGAGAACAATGTTGTCACAGCAGAAAATTTCCACCCAGGTTGAAGCATTGGAAATGGCAATAAGATTACATGAGACCCCGATATAAGACCCTGGGTTGGGAGTTCAACAAATCCACGCGCAACTATAGAACCTGTGTTTGGAAATGCAAAGCTTGAAGCAGGATAGGGCACCGCGGCCAAAGGCGCGTTAGGAAGTATGGTGCATAAAATGCAAAGGCCAGGGCCATGACAAGGATCACTACCCAGGGTTAGCGAACTACTTGGCAGGAGGAGGGCCAATGCCGTTGAGACCTGAGGCACCAGCAGGGTTGAGTGTGGCACCCACTTTATGGTGCGCGATCTATCAGATAGGAGAGAAACACATGACGGATAATTGTCATTTGTTGCAGAAGTATACACAGACACCCCAACAATTTTTTTGTAATTTCGGCAGGTCGGTATGCCATGATGAGTGCACTTGCCACAGTTACAAGCTAATGATGGATCGAACCCTTGCTTATAGGATGCAGACCGAAATGCGAGCTCTCAACCCAAATGCAGGGATGGTGCACGTTGGATTTCAGGGGCAAGGTTGAGGATGAGGTGGAATGGGACCAAGAAGGGGTCGCAGACAATTAATTTGTTACAATTGCGGAGGACTAGGGCACAATGCCTGTGATTGTACCAACCCGATGAGGATATCCTGTCTATATTGTGTTCAGTTTGATCATGAAACAATAGACTGTCCTACGTTGATCACAAAGATGCGCGAAAAAGGGGTATTCCAGCCTCCCTCGACTCAAAATATACAAATGATGAGGTCTGAGCCGCACAAAGAGGACCCAAATGTAAACATGATGCTCAAAATTTGTACAACCATGGGAGAGGATACGAGGAAGCAGCCAAAGGAAAGTACGTGGGTTCACAAGGCTCCTACAAAGGAACCTAAGTTTGACTAAGAACGTGCAAAGGAGACATTCACAGAAGCTAAAAAGAGCTTCACGAAGGCCTCCACTTTGGGTAGTGAGAATCAACCAGAGCCATGAATGGATCCTTCAATGCTCACTACCTTTTTGGAGACATGCATGAAATTGTTGCACGACAGCAAGGTAGTTAAAGGACTACAGGAGCTGATCACCAGGTGTGCGGGGTCAGGAGAACCACTTTAGTTCGGAAATTGGGGAAGCATGCATTGCGCACTAGAACAGAAATGACGTTGACTGCACAAATTGGTGAGTATGAAATGGATCAGGTAATCCTAGATCTGGGTTCCAACATGAATGTATTACCGAAGAAAACATGGGAATGCATGGGCAGGCCCACATTACGATGGTTCCCTATTTAATTACAAATGGTGAACCTACAAAAGATTTTTCCCATGGGAAGGTTGCAAGGGGTAGCAATTGATATTGAAGGCATGAGCGCGCAAGCAGATTTTGAAGTAATAGAGATTGTTGATGACAGAAATCCCTATCTCATGCTGTTAGGAATAGCCTGGGCCACCGATGTGAACGAAATCATCAACTTGAAGAAGCACAAAATGATCTTCGAAAAAAATTCACTATGCGTAGTAGTCCCACTAGACCTAACCGAAGGAGCGCACTACACTAAACCAATGCACGACAATGATCTTGATTGTATTTACAATATAATTGCGAGACCAAGATTGGGTGAATCCGACTATAGATGGGAGGATCTCGTGGGAGCGCGAAAGCTCCTGCACCTTGGATTCAGACGAAGAAGTAGAGTGATGGCAGAATCGGTTCCACGAAGTGATAACGCTGAATTGTAACATGATGGTTAGATCACTGTGTTGCATGACAACGGAGGCAAGAAAGTTGCCAACATATGATGGATTGATGGAGGTGGATGGATTCTTGAGAAAATTTGAAAGCGCAGTACTGGAACAACAATGGTTCGATGCGTTGAAATGGGCACTAACCTGCACGATGGTGGGGTTCACATCAAGGAAATTTTGAGGACTGGCGCAGATGCAAAAGGATGATGTGCCTACAATTTGGAAGCCCCTAGCTTCGAACAAGAGTCGGTCAGCAAGGACAGAGCAACTTTCACACCCCACCTATCTCAACGGGTACGTACATGTGTTGTGTAGCCCACACAAGCACACCCCAACCTCAGGATCGAAATTTGGAACAGGACACAGTAGCAGGAAAGGCGACACGCACCACAAACGTTCCACGTAGAAGTGGTCAATAAGGTATGTGAAGTCCTGAACAAGGTTCACCAGGAAAGACAAACTGATTGGGATCTGTGCATGCCAGCTATTCGATGGGCCTATATGGCCATGTGAAAAAACCTGAGTGCGGAGATGATTTTGAAACTGAGGAACAGAGTCGAGACCATAATTTTGGAGGAAAGGAATTCTCACGCAATAGCTCCCACAGTTGGGACAGTACGCGAGGACCAGGACGAAGGAATTATGCAGCTACACGAGGGCGAACATATGTAGATGCAGGAAGTCGTTCAGCGAGGGAACCTTAAACTTCACGAACTCAAAGAAGATTGGGTACGACTGAGGAAGAAAAGCATGTTAATGGACATGGAGATAAAAAAAAACTAGAAAACAAAATTGTGCAAGCATGTTGCTTCGATAAACTAAGAATGAAAAGACAAGATACGAACAGCCATACTACTGCATTAGAAGATTGTCACCGAGAATTTGTGACTCTGCTACCATGGCTACGACCGCACCTTACCAAACAAAGTAACTAGGGGATTGCACCGCATAAGGGAGAACGTACAGTGCTGACTGTCATGAGGATAACTGAGGAATGCCCATAGACTAGGCTGGAAGGTGAATTGAAGTCTCACACAAGTGGTGCGACCACCTGACTAGCCATAGGGAGCACAGTCTCAGCGCTCCAAGAAGTTGAAAGAGAGCGTGGTACTATAAAAGAGTCTATTGTGGAGTTGCACAATAAAGAGGTTGTGTGCAAGATTTGCATGTCACAAGGCTTTCGGGTGTGGAAGGATCCAGCGAAGGAACAAACAAAGCTTCCATTTATTGCTATGGATGATGCCATCTTCACTGCATTGGAAACATGGCCTTTGAAGTGGCGTGCCCCAGACTTGGCAGGAATGGAGAAGGTCATAGCCCAGCAAAGGAAGAAGGACACCAAGTTGTGCATTGCATAGCTGGCCGAAAACAGGTGCAAGGAACAAGAAGCAGTCGCATAGAAGAAGACAGTTGATGCCGCAGTCGCATAGAAGAAGACGGTTGATGCAGCAGCAGTAGCGCAGACGGTAGAAACCAGAACAAGGCCAATAAAAGAGTTAGAGGGGTGCCATGAAATATCCATAGGGCAGGAGGCTAAGGACATCAACCTGGATGGAAAGCACGCGGATCTGGAAACTACCTTGCAACAATTGAAATGGTCATATGTCCCTGAGAAACCGGTCCCCAGAAAGAAGACGAAGGCATCTAAGACATCCATTGACCCAATCACGCTTATAGAAGGTGATCTGTTTGACATTGGCGAGACGGTTCGCGATGTCACTAAGGATGCGCTCCAAGAAGTGATGATGGAGCAGAACACTGTGTTGGGGGTGCTTCGAATGCAGTTACAGGCACTATAGGTGCAACCCCCACAAACAGGAACGATGGCCCCATATGTCACAACAAGTACATCAAAGACGGAACAGATGTTGCGTGCCCATGTGACCAACACTTTTGTGTTCCCCAAGGGCACATTAGCGGCAGAAAGCGAAGTTGACCAAGCTGCAATGGGTAGGATTAAGGGGTTGAGCATAAACTTGGCTGCCCTTCCACGAGAAACCCTGTACCAGTTATAGGATGGGGTCCTAGTCGAGCTCCGTGCCAGAGAAGGTCATGCGCTATAGATATTGAGTGAACAAAAGATCAATATGGAACAGCTCAGCCGACAGCATGATGAACTCATTGCACATACTCAAGGACTAGCGCAGGCAGTGGACGATGATTATAGAATTGTCCCAGAATTGGTTGTCCTGGAAAATCTACCAGTAGGAGAGTGAATTCATAGATTGGCTAGTGGATTCTGCAAGGTAAAGGAGGAAGCAATGAGGATACAGCTAGACCTCAACCTTCAGATTGCTAAACTTTGATTAAAGGTGAAATAATCCACGCCCCCAGAAGTAAGGGAATGGCGCGTTTGTGCTATCCAAAAAGGGTTGGAGGAAATAGGACAGGCAGTGCAAAATTGTACTACGATGTTGAAAGAATCCTTAGCGGTCCTCACTTCCTTACAGGAGGACCCCACCATATAGCGCCTCGAAACAGAGGTGTGGGAGCTTCAAGTGCAGTATGACAGTGTGCATGGAATAGCACAAACAGTTGTCAAGACTCAACGGTTGGCGAAGCTACAGTAGGTGAAGGCATTGAAGGAACAGGTGCATGCCACGCGACAGAAAGAGGAAGTACTTAAAGCATGCATCCAACCTTGGATTGATGAGCCCTTCCTCATCACTACCGATATCAAAGGAAATCTCGCACAGATGAAGGTGATGCATGCCTTAAGACATAGATTTTCCCCTGATAGTGAGCATTGAACTAAGAGAGTAGAGTAGATCTAGCAGATGACAGAACAATGCGTTGCGGACCTTCCCGCAGCACAGGCACATTTGGAGGGGCTCCGTGTCAAGATCACCACACCAACAGAGTGACTCGGGACGAGCCACGATGATTGTGTTGGGGGCATGTTGGGCATGGGATCATCCGCAACATGTTTTAAGGCTCAAAGCCCAAGTTTCGGTCAATTGTATTGTAAGACTCTGCGAATAGCAGGGGTGGAACACGAAGTCTAGGATGAGTCATAGGGTTGTCCGCCCTAAAATATTGTAATTTAATGTAAAGTTGTGTTGGTCTACCCATGGTTCATGGACCATGGGATTGTATAAATAGAGTGAGGCCCTAAGTGTAAAAGGGAGCTAAGCTAAGGATAGATAGAATAGGGAAGGCATGGTTAGAGCGTAGAGTGGAATTTGAAGTGTACTCGGTCATAGTAGTAGGAAGAGGCTCTGCCGCTGAGTGCATAGAGGCCTAGTAGAGTCCACAGCTAAGTGCGTGGACCCTTGCAACTAAGTGCGTATGGAAGAGTTGGGTATGTACTTGGGATTGAAAGTTAATAAAGAGAAGTTCACTCTATGCATCTTTTCTAGAATCTATATTTTGATGTTATGCATTACTTTCACTTTGTTTACTTACTGCGCGCAATTAATAATACTTGTATGAATGCTTATATATGAAAATAATCTAAGTACTCAGCTAACAGAGCCTAATTAAGGAAGACTTGGGTAAATAACACGGGTCGCGCTGCGGCTAGAACTACGCAAAGATAGTATCGCAGGGCGCGAGGTGCCTGCTGGTGCGTGTAGCGCAATAAGGGTGAAGGTTGGACCACGTACCAATCACCTCATATCAAACATCCCCAAGGTGCATAAACCTAGTTCTAGTACCCTCCCGTACTACTTCAAGTGAGACCTCGGTCCGCGCTCCGCGAACTTTTGCCGAAAGGGTCAGTAATACTGTGATTTGCTTGGCTAAATCAATTCTGAACATGGGGCAGGCCCCACTAAGCCAACAATGGTCATTGACAAGCTGAGCAAAGTGGCTCATTTTTTGCTAGTAAAATCCACCAATTTAGCTCGTGAGGTGTCTCAAATATTTCTAAAGGAGATTGTGAGGTTACATGGAGTTCCCAAGAAAATATTTTAAGATAGATATTCCAAGTTCACTTCAAAGTATTGGAAGGACCTATTTGTGGGCTTATGATCAGAATTGGCCTTCAGTACATCTTATTATCCACAGACGGATGGACAAACAAAGAGGAAAAGTAGAATCCTCGAATACATGTTGAGGATGTATGTGATGCACCAAAAAAGGAATTGGGAAGAGTACTTTCCACTCGTAGAGTTTGCATACAACAATGGATACCAAGAATCTTTAAATATGAGCCCATTTGAGCCACTTAATGGAAGGTGTTGAAATACTCCTATCAGCTGGAGAGACCCAGTGGACAAGGCCTTTATTAGGCTTGATATGCTAAAAGAAATGGAGCATCAAATAAAGATCATCAGGTAGAATTTAAAAGTAGCACAAGACAAGAAGAAAATTTATGTGGCTCAACATAGGGTGCATAAGGAGTTCCAAGTTTGGGAACATATATACTTGAGGATCAAACCCATGAAGAGTTCCTTGAAGATTGGGTCGTGTTCCAAGTTGGCACCATGGTTTTGTGGACCTTTTGAGATACTTGAAAGAATGGGGCCATTGGCCTATAGATTAGCCTTACCACCATCGATGAAAGTCCACGATATTTTCCATGATTCATTGCTTAAAATACAAGTACATGACATTGATCATGTTATTAATTGGATTGTGTTATAGGTGGAACTAGAGGGAGCGTTCTGGAAATTCTATGCATTCTAAAGTAGAGGAAGCTCGTGCTCTGGAATCAAGCAATCGAGTAAGTCAAAGTGTAGTGGATACATTTTGGGCTCGAGGAAACCATGTGGGAAATGGCTGACCCGATGAGGGAAACATGTCCTTTCTTATTTGTTGAATAAGGAAAACTATGAATACATTGTAAATGTTGTGCAAAGTTGTGTGTACAAAGCTCCATTTTAGCTATGTTTGGTTTGTTTATGGTTATAAAACACCAAGGACAGTGTTCTCATCAAGGGGGAGGGGACTGTAATATCCCCTGCTTATATTTCTCTTTTGTAAATAATTATAATTATCTAAATGGTTGAAAGATGGCAATAGATTTCATTGCTTGAGGGAGTTGTTATTTTAAATATCAATCCTGATTGGTTCAAGTGGTCTTAAATGAGTTGATTTTCCAATAAGTTTAACCAATAAGAATAGGAGAGGCCCAAGTGTCCTTAGCCTCTAACAACAAGCAAATAGGACAAAAAATTATTGGACCTAGCATGGTTGCATTGTCCAATGAATAGATTTCATGGAACCCCACGAGGAGGAAAGTGGTTGGTCATTGAACAGGCAAAGGAAAAATCAGATGGGGGGATTTTTTTTGGAGGACGTGTGAAGGGTTTAGGGGTAGAAAAAAAAAAAATCTCTCTCTGTTGTGTAACAGAAGCTGCAGAAAAAGGAAGTAAGAATGTAGAGAAGGAGCATTCATAATTGTGATGGAAGAGCACTAATAAGTCAACATATCAAATTGTTGTTGCTAAGTGTTGGAGAGAAGTTAAACACTAGTTGAGGAACCCTCTGAGAGAGGCTTGTTGGGTGAAATAGTAAAGAGAGAAGTGTCGTGTCTCTATGGCTGAAGAACCCACTAGGATCTTGTGGATTGATGAACCTATTGGACTAAGGAGAGTCAAATAGGTGCTTGTGAGGGCTACAGAACAACTAGGAGTTTCCTTGGGTTTGAAGCTTTGGTGTTTACTCACGGATGAACCACCTGGAGAGTGATATCTTTACCCAACAACAACTTATCCATTGATGAACCTTCCTTATTGTGGATTTTGTTAGCACCTAAATCCGCCTTAGGCTGAAGGAAGGCAAAATTCAGGGTAACCACAAACCAATCTCAGTCTGGGAGCTAGCCCTACCAGAACAGGGGAGGGCTCTCTCCGAGTCACACTCAGTGAATAGATGAACGAAATGGCCTGAGATGACTTACAACGAAATATTTATCTTAGGCTAGTAAGTGAATATGGATACAAGAAGTAATTTTTATGAATGACTGTGTTTCTGGGATGGTATGGGACCAATGGACCTCAATGAACAGAGAACTTAATACAAAGGCACAGATTACTTCATGAGGCAAGATAGGTGGAAAGCTTAACAATTTAGTTTAAGATAGTGCGGAATGGAGAGAATGATTAAGAGGGTGAAAAGGGCATGGACAACATGAACCCTTTTCAACAGAAGAATGAACACTAAACATGAAATTTTCCCACAGGCAGAGCAATAAAATTGAATTCTACCTTATCCAACTTAGAAAATTTCACTGGAAATGAAAATGAAATGAACTATGAAACATAAAAAGATACATATAAAACATAAGAGACACATTTGCTACACTCACAACCACATGAATCTCATCAAACAGAGCCACTGCCTTTCATTAATCCTCTCTAAAAAATATACAATGAAGAAATAGAGTTTCTTTCCCACAGTCTCCCAGAAGTTACAAGCCAACCAACCCTTTGCAAATAGTTTGCATACAATATATAGAATGTGCCATGTAGAGATATAATGCCCAAGGGTTGGGGAGTTAATCGAATCATTACAAAATGAAGGTGGAAAGCCAAACATCAGCTACAGGTGCAGTGTCACAAACATGACAAATGGCTTGGGTGACATTTTGCCTTCCTTTGCCACTTGGATAGATGCCCATCTGGAGTGAAAGTACTTTAAATGCCACCTTTGGTGTCAAAAAATTGAAGTGTAGATGAGAGGGCCCACTTATGAAAAGTCGTGAATCGAAATTTCGCGAAACAAAGGCAAATTGGGCCTTTTTTTCCTATATGCGCCGCGCCATTTTCTATATGCGCTTCGCCACTTTGGGGCGAGTTTTGAGGCACTTGTAGGAGTCCAAAATGAGCCCAAGTGTGCTTGTTGGAAAACCTGTCCTGTCTACTTTCCAACCCAAGTGGAATTTTGAATTTGGAGCTCATTTACCCCTCCAAATATTCATTCTCCCAAGACTGCTTCCTGTGTGTCAAAATAGGGGCAGTTAGACCATTTTTTGGATTCAGCATTGAGGCCATTTTTTGTGCCAAAAAATCTCCATGTGAACAAAATTGTCCCAAATTTCTTGAAATTTGGGCTGGAGGTTCTCTAAGAGGCACTCTGCTGGGCCACAGAAGCTTCAGCCAAGATTCGAAGCTGATCTTTCTCTTTTGCCTCTTTTGTTTCTCTGCTCAATTTGGCCTTCAAGCTCCTTATCTGGGCCTTTGCACTCATGTTTCGTGCCCTGTAATGACAAGACATCCTCCTCAATATGGTTTTGTCTCTGTTGGCCTTCTCCAACAGTCTCTCCAGGTGGATATTGATACGCTCTAACCAGGACTCATGGTTGTTGTTGATCTCTTGCTCCAAGGTAGTGAGCTCGATCCTCCTTTGTTGGGTAGCTTGTCGATTCTCACGGATGCTTTGCAGCTCCATGATTGCCTGCTAGTCCTCAAGCTACTTGTTCCTCTGCTCCAGATACGTGATGATCCATTTGGCCCTCTCCACATTCAGTGAAGTCTTGGATCTATGTGTTCTGCTCCTGAATGGTCATCCTAAGTTGGGAATTCTCTGCCTCTGCCTCATCATCCTAAATGAGGATGACATCGGTCTCCTGTTCACCTAATGGCCCCTCATCGTGCACGGGCCTCTTGCCATTGTCCAGTACCTGTGTCGCTGATGCCGGAAGTGAGGCCCCTTCCACCTTGGGTGGAGATAACACTCGCTTTGCTGCTGCAAACAAGTGCCTACTGCCTCTCTAATATGTAACAAAAACTGGCATGGTAGTGGTCTCATGGTGCTCATACTGATGAGAAGGGCCACCCATCTCCTGCTATGGCTCTGATAGTAGCTGTGATGTGTGGAAGAAGTCACGGGAGATAAAGTCCTCCCAACCAATGCCCTGCAATCCCAACTGATGATCTACCAAAATCCGGATAAGAGAAAAGTGATACACATTGTTAAGCTGCTGCTGAGGGGTCTTATACAGCATGAAGGTGTTCATCCTCTCTATGTTCCTGCATATGAAAAATGGGAGGTTCATCATCCTCACCCTGGTAAAGTGCATGAGCAACCGGATGTGATAGGCATATAGTCGAGTGAACCTCCCCTCACAGCTGAAGTATTTCATGATCAATCTCATGAGTGGAGCATACTCATCTTTCAAGTATCTGAAGGGAAAGACTCTTGTGAGCTGACTCAAGAATCTGGCCTTGATGTAAGGCTCATAGTGTTGCCTATCCACCTTCTTCTTCTTATGCCACTGTTCTCCAACATTTGGTATACCTGTTGCCAGTGATATAGTTTCGGGTGTCAATGTGAAAGTGACCCCAGCCAAGATAGATTGACCTCCATGTAGATGAAGCACAAATAGACGGGCCAACTCATGATGAACTCTAACATTTTCCACCCTTTGACAAAATTCAAAACATGCTAGGTGCTAGAAACATGACATCGCAAGAGGGCATGCTTGTAATTCAGTGAGGGTAGTGGGCTCATCCCTGACATGTTTTCCACTCTTGTGATGTCTCCTGGGAGCCTGCTCTTCTGAGGATGAGTCTCTTTGTGCCTCCATCTCATACTCTGACGAATGTTGTGATGTCATGACTGCTATGTGTACTGTACCTAAGCTGCCCTTTGATGATGGTGTGAGGCTGGGTGCCTTTGTGATATCTGTCACCAAGGGGAACAATGAAACAAGGAGTATTAGGAAGGGAGTAGTGTAATGGGAATAAGGGTTATAGGGAGAAATTTGTTTAGGGATATAGGAGTAGTTTGGGTATTTTGATAGGGTAGGGTTTGGGGTTTTAACAAGGTAGGGTTTGGGGTGTCATGTTGACCAAATAGTGGAGGGATAGGGCAGAGGGTTTGGTAGTAATTTAGGGTAGGGATATTATGAAAAATGAGAAAGGGAGGATAGGAAAAATGGTAGGTGAGGGGAAAATGATGGGTGAAATGGAACCTTGGCACTAAAAACACACTTTAGCAACCCTAGCCATCATGGTTTGTGGTGATTTCTTGTGGTTGATTTTATGAATTTGGTTGCATTTAAACATCACTATAAACCACCATATCATTTATAAAACTTGATGAACAAATGATGTCAAAGAGCCTACCTCTCAATTTGATGGGCTTCACCAAAATTTGGAGGTGATTTAGCCTTGTTTCGGCCCTTGGTCTGTGTGCGCCACATGCAAAACCCAGTGCGTCGCGCCCGTGGGAAATTTGAACTGCAGGCTGGCTTTGTGTGCGCCACATCCTCTGTGTGTGTCGCGCCCCTGAGTATATGCGTCATGCTCCTTCAAATTGCCTCCAACTCACTCAAACACGCACGATTCACACTCACACCCTTTGCAACATTTCTCCAAGGCTTGGATTAGCACAATGCCTTTGATTTTGATGAAAACTTGTATATATAGCCTTGGGAGTGATGGTTTAAATTTTTGCTTCCTCAAAAACCCATTTCTCTAATGTTATGTTTTGACACTTTTTAACTGACTTTAGAACACACTCATTTTCACTTTCCCTTTGAAATTTTAGCTCAAATGATGAAATTTTCGGCACTCTTTGTAGGGATTGCACGATAGGAAATTTGGCCATAGAAACCATGGCTGCATCTGAAGAAATCAATTGATGACTTTTTTGAAAATTTTGTCATAAATGACACTGTTTAACTTTTCTTCAAAACAGAGTTTTGAAGAAGAGTCGAGGTCTATCCACATGAGGATGAAGCTCTCTGAATCATAACTGTGTAAGGGCCTCACTCTGGCCTACATGGCTTTACTGGACATGTTCAAAGACCAAATTGATGAATCCCTAGACCTCAATATTGAGAATGACCTTTGTCCTTTAAAGGACCAAACCTTGACTGTCAAAGACTTTGGTGATTATTGACAAAAGACCTGAGCCAGCAGGAGCCAGACATGAGGGGGAATGACTACCATGACCTTCTTCGTTAGATTACGGCATGCCCCTAGTGGAATGCAGTTGGGTGAATGGAGCGGGACACCTAAAAATGAAATGCATAAAGAGTTTTGATCTCCGGCAGAGGATTGACCAGACCGACTCTAACATTGGCTCCAATGGGGGATGGTAGCTCCTTGGAGGTGCCAAGAAAAACAGATATCTGGAAGAGCTAGTCAGTGCCTTCGCCCATTGGGCTATGGAGTCATCATTTGACAAATAATACAGGACTCTAACTCATTTATGAAACTGAAATGACCAAAAAACTGACTCAAACTTGACATTGGAATGACTTAAAGGCTAACTTGACCAACTCTAACAAGACTGAAATAAAATGGTATTTACAGTGACAGTGGAAGCAGTGTTAATAAATTAGAAATGGTACCTCTTGAGCAGCCGACCATTGATCGGCCCTCTTGGACAATCTTCCCCATTTATTTCCTTCAGAAGAAAGGCATTCTGCCCCCGATATGCTGCAATCTTGAAAGGACCTTTCTAGAGGTTCTCAAACTTACCGTGCTTTCCTTTCTCCTCACTCCTTGCATCCCACTTTAGCACCAAATCATCCACCTGAAATTTGTCCGTCTTTGCCTTTCTATCATAATTTTTTTTTATTTTCTCTTGCAATTTGGATGTGTTCTTGAAAACTTCTTCTATGGTCTGCTGCAAATGGACCATCTGTTTCAACCTTCTCTACATGGGATCTTCTTCACTGTTGGCCTCCTGAAGAAGTTTGAGAACCGGGGTAGCGAGAGAGGTAGGAAATACTGTATCAACTCCATAAACAAGCTCAAACGGTGACGTACCTATGGATTTCTTCTGACTGACCCGGTTTGCCCATAGTGCATTGACCAACCTCTTATGCCAGCTCTTCTTATTTATTTCCAGCAGCTTCTTGATTATGTTGACCAATGATTTGTTTGAAGATTCCACCAATCCATTGCCTTGCAGATGATAGGCAGTTGAGTGACCCAAAATGATGTGATATTTATGACAAAATTCTACCATCCTTTTTTATTTGAAAGCTGTTGCGTTATTAGTGATTATATTATTCAGGCAACCAAAGTGAGACAAGATGTTATTTTCAAGGAATGAAATGATTACCGCATCTGTAGCTTGTCTGGTGGGAATTGCCTCAATCCATTTCTTGAAATAATATGTGGCTGTGAGGATCCATCTATGATGTCCAGAAGAAGCGGGATGAATTTCGCCAATGAAATCCAATCCCCATTGCTAGAAAGGGGCACTCACCTCTATGGGCTTGAGTGGTAGAGGCTGTAATTTCTGCTTTCCTTCGAAAATATGACACTTATGACAGCGCTTGACCATCTTATGTACATCAGCAAACAATGTCGGCCAATAGTACCCTGCTCTCAGAATTTTGTTTGCTGTTGACTTCCAAAAAAGGTGACCACCACAGTCTCCTTGGTGGCAGTCCTCCATGAATTTTTTCTTTTCCTTTTCCACCAGAAAATTTAACAAGACGCCACCGGGATCTTTCCAATACAGTGCAGAATTAAGAATGCAAAACTTGGCAGCCTTCAACTTGAGTGTTCTCGCTTTGTTTCTAGTCATGCCGGGCGGTGGTCACAAATTTTTAAGCACATATATGATATCTGAATACCATGGAGAAAGTAAAAACATTTCAGATACCTGGATTGGCGATTCTCCCTCATTCTGATCGGACATAGCAGCGATCAGATTTATGTCCAAGGCATGCAAGTTTGATTCAACCACTAACTTCTCCAATCCCTGTCCTTTCACCAGCTTTGTGGGCTTTATTTCCACATCATATTCCAACAAGGCTGCAATCCACTTGCCTCTTCTTCCTTCCAGATCGGCCTGCACTAAAACATCTTTTACAGCAGCGTTAGGAACATAGGCCAGAATGTGAGAATGTAGAATATACACCCGGAAATCTTTCAATACCTTCACAAGTGCAAGGGCTTGCTTCTCAATGATGTTGTAATTTAGGGTTGCGTCTCTTATAGCTCTTCTGAAAAATGCAATGGGTCTTTCATGATCAGCTCTTTTCTGCAATAACACCGTTGCCATAGTATGCTCCAAAGCAAATGAAAACAATACGAAATCCTGAGTGTAGTCCAGGCTGACTAGAACTGGAGCTGAGGAAAGAGCCAATATTACCAAATTGAAAGATTTTACAGCCTCCTCCATCCATTTCACTTGGTTGTCCTTCATAAGCATGTTTGTCATCTCTCTTAGGTGCTCAGCAAACTTGGGTACAAAGCGGTGTAGGAAATTCATCTTACCATTAAACGATTGTATCTCTTTTTTATTCCGGGGCAGATTGATTTGCTGAATTGCTTACACATGTGTTGGGTCAATACGAATGCCATCTTTTGAGATAATGTGCTCGAGTAGTTTGCCTTCCTCCATGGCGAACAATCTCTTCTTTGGATTCAGTGACAGGCCATATTTTCTGCACTTTTGGAAGACCGTTTTAAGATGGTACATGTGCTCTTCATCAGATTTGGAAAACACCGTCAAATCATCCAGGTACACCACCAGAAAGACATCCTTCTCATTGGAAAAAGCCAAGTCCATTGCCCGCTGAAATGTGGCACCTGCATTCTTCAAACCAAAAGACATTTTAGCGTAATGAAAGGTTCCCCATGGAGTGGTGAATGATGTCTTGTCTCAGTCATCCTCATGGATAGAAACTCGGTTATATCCGGAATAACCATCAAGTAGTGACATACGAGATGCTCCAACTACTTGCTGAAGTATATGGTCCATTTTGGGAAGTGGATAATTGTCTTTCAATGAAACTTTGTTGAGATTTCTGAAATCAATGCATAAGTGAATCTCACATGTCTTCTTCCTTACGGGCACCATGTTAGAGATCCAATCTAAAAATCTAATTGGCACAATGAGCCCTGATTTGTACAACCTGTTGATCTCCTTTTCAATAGATGGAAACAACTTTGGATTTAACCTTCTCAACTTCTGTCTGAAAGGTTTTTGATTAGGCTTGATGGGTATAGTGTGCTGAATTATATTAGTATCATATGTCTTTAAGTCAGAATAGTCCCAAGAAAATGCATCTGCAAATGAAGACATCAAACTGATATATTTGTCCTTGATCTTTGGCGGCAATGCTTTGGACAATCTTACCAATTTAGGATTTATAGTTGTTCCGATATTGACCTCTTCCACACCCTTCTCTGTTGGCTGCAATGCTAGCTTGCGAGCTACATCATCTTGATCAAAGAGTTCTTCTAGAGGTATCAAGCCTTTGGGAATAACGTTATTCTTCAGTTGCAACACGTCCATTTCATTAATCTGCACCTCATTTGTATCATTACCTTTACCATCGTCATTTTCTTCATCAATTGAGGTCTCTTTGAACTTGCCTTTGTTTTGTAGAAAATCATCAATCTCCTCATCATCTTGGAACACTTGCCAATATCTCTGATTGTCTAGAACGGTTAGAAGATGCTTGACATGGATTTCAAATTTGTTGCTAGAGTTCATTGGGGTATTCTGAAAATAATTTTAAAATGTCTAGGACTGCATTATGGTAAGCCCACATCCTAGGATGCTTTGCTTGATATTCGCCTCTGACCTGCTTGATAACCAATTTGGAGTCGCCATATACTGAAATCCTCTTAGCATTCAACTTTCTTAGAATCTTTAGGCCAGCAATCAGAGCTTCATAGTCAGCTTCATTATTTGAACACTCAAAAGCCAACTTGTAAGAGCATACCCGCACGTTACTAAGGACTTTGTTTGGGGCAGAGAAAGGACTGCGTACCCAAATTCCAATTCCAGCGCCATCATTTCCCACTGCTCCATCGAAATCCATGGTCCACAAACCTTTTTCCTCCTCTTGCAAGTGTTGGAAATATGTTTGTTGTGCCTTGTCTACTTTTTGTCCATTATTTTCAGTTGATTTCCCAATGGTGTTCTCCTGCTATTTTTCTTCTTTCTTCAAAACTTCTCTGAAATCTTCTGTTATTTATGGAATATCATCTACTTCTACTAATTGACTATCTATATCATTGAAACTATCTAAATACAAAACAAATGACTCTAAATATGTATGTACACAGTTAATTGGATGATTTATTGGTTTCTCCTTGCTGGTGATCATGTACTTCATTTTTTGTTCCCGATACAGTTTCCTCATTTGTCCAAACACTAGAATTGTTGCATAGGAGAAATCTAGCTATAGTGTCCCTTTCAGTTTCACTACCCAAGACTTGGAAAGAAGCATGCCAAACCTTGGAGGAATGTCTGCTACCACAACATCCATCAAAACATTCTTCATTGGGAGCTGATCCAAACTCACAACCAAGTCTTTGATGAGACCTATACATCTTACTCTGTTGGAATCAAACGAATAGAGATCATGATATTGTCGGGTGATGTCCAGACCAAGCTTATCCATGATTGCCTTGGGCATGAGATTGTGAGAAGCTCTGGAATCGAACATGGCGTTATGTAACACAAAATCATGCAACCTTAAACTGATGTAAAAAGGTGGCACATCACTATCAGGAGACTCGCCATTTGATGCTGGCCCAAAAATCATTTCAGGTTGATCATCTTTGACATTCACCATGTCGAACATTGGGTCCAAATTCAACATTTTAGATACTTGTCCTTTATAACTGTTGTTCATCAATATTTTAGTCAAGGGGATGGATATCTTCAATTTAGAAATCCCATTCTCTAAATTGAAAGCAGGAATATTTTCTACCTCTTTAACTGGAATTTCTTTCATTTCCTTTTCTTTCGATGCAACTTGCTGATGTGATTGTTCTGCTGATGGTGATTTGCTGCTCTCCGGATCAACTGCCTCCTTTCCTTTCCTTTGTGTAATTGTTGAATCATTCTTTGACGCTTCAACATCCTTCCTTTTCAAAATGGGTTTGACCGACACATCTCTGTTTCTAAGTGAATATTGCTATTGTTGGGCGAGCAAAGAATTCAGATAGCCTCTTTCGTATTCATCAGATTCTTCCTCCAAGACGATGCCATTTGTTAGAATGAAATCTACGTCTTTTTGTACAGCTGAACTCTCTGCATACTCTTCATCCTCAGTGAGATAAATAGGCAAATCGTCAGGATTAAAGAGGTGATTTTATTCGCCTATCACATTCCCATCCTCGTTTGATTCCGGTCCATGCACAAAATTTTGTTGCAAAGGTGTCTGTACTGGCTGTTGTGCAGTCTTCTCTTGAGTTGACTGATCTCTCTATCTTATTCTATATTGTGGTTGTTGCTACCCATGAAAGTTAGGATTTCTAACTTGTGGCTCTGGTTTGTCAAGTTTCACTCTTTCAAGCATCTGCTCTACCTTCCAAAGTAATTGATCTACCGAGGAAGATTATTCTTTTGCAGTGACCTTTTCTGCTTTTGCTCTAGCTCTCTTGGTCAGCAGATTTGCTTCAACGTTGATCGCTATCTTCTGCATGTCTTCCATTGTGGCTGGTTCTCTTTCTCTTAATTGATAAGCCATGTCGGCATCTAAACCATCCGGGAACTTCACCATGGCTAGTCCCACAGGTGGCCTTAGATGATCTGGAATTTCATTATAAATTGAATTGAATCTAATGCAATAATATTGGACTGACTCACCAGCATTTCTTTTGATTTGCTCATATTCATCCAGAATTTGAAGAGGATTCTTTTTCACTTCCCAACGGTTTAAAAATTGTCTTTGTAGGTCAGCCAAGGTAGCGATACATGCAGCTGGTAAACCTCTGAACTATTTCCTCACTTCACCTGTAAATGTCTGTACAAAAAGTCTCATTGCCACATTCTCCACATCGATCTCATGAAGTTCATAGAAGTCTGCCATTCTATCCACATGTTGTTGAGCAGAAATGCCATTAGGAGTGCCAACAAAAAACGGGATTTTGCTTTGGTAATCAGCAGGAATATCATCTAAAACTTGAGGCAAGACAAGAGGTGCAAAACGGGTAGCCATCACTCTTGGTGGATTTGTCCTCGGAGGTGTTGGAGGAGTGTGCACAATGTGTAAGGGACTAGAAATTGGAGTTTGAAGTTGAGCTACTATGTAGTTATCAATTGATTGGTTAGCCCTTTCTGTCTCCAAGTCTACAAGAATTGTGGATTGTGGACAATAGAGTCAACCGCCCTTTCGGATTTGGTTTCAAACAATGATAATTCAAACTGCTCATCCAACTCTAGCTCTTCAATATACTCAAAAATGTCTGGGCATGAATGGGATTTGAACACGGGCGATATAGAGCTTTCTTGATGATGAATTCTTGAAATCAAATTGGGATTTTCGTAGATGTGCGGAGGGTCGAGATCTGGATTAGATCTGGTGTATCTTCTAGAAGCTAGCGTGTAAAGGACACAACCAACTTTACTCAGCCTATCAAATCCTAAAATTGTCATCCGGAAGCTTAGAATTATTAAGAAGCAAGGGGATTGATTATGTTCCCTAGTGGAGTCACCACTATGTTAGCACCTAGATCCGCCTTAAGCTGAAGGAAGGCAAAATTCAGGGTAACCACAAACCAAGCTCAGTCTGGTAGCTAGCCCTACCAGAACATGAGAGCACTCTCTCCGAGTCACACTCAGTGACTAGATGAACGAAATGGCCTAAGATGACTTACAGTGAAATATTTATCTTAGGCTAGTAAGTGAATATGGATACAAGAAGTGATTTTTATGAATGACGGTGTTTCTGGGACGGTATGGGACCAATGGACCTCAATGAACATAGAACTTAATACAAAGGCACAGATTACTTCGTGAGGCAAGATAGGCGGAAAGCCTAGCAATTTAGTTTAAGATAGTGTGGAATGGAGAGATTGCTTAAGAGGGTGAAAAGGGCATGGAAAACATGAATCCTTTTCAATAGAAGAATGAACACTGAACATGAAATTTTCCCACAGGAAGAGCAATAAAATTGAATTCTACCTTATCCAACTTAGAAAATTTCACTGGAAATGAAAATGAAATGAACTATGAAACATAACAAGATACATATGAAACATAAGAGACACATTTGCTACACTCACAACCACATGAATCTCATGAAACAGAGCCGCTGCCTTTCATTAATCTTCTCTAAAAAATATACAATGAAGAAACTGAGTTTCTTTCCCACAGTCTCCCGGAAGTTACAAGCCAACCAACCCTTTGCAAATAGTTTGCATACAATATATAGAATGTGCCATGAAGAGATATAATGCCCAAGGATTTGGGAGTTACTCGAATCATTACAAAATGAAGGTGGAGAGCCAAACATCAGCTAGAGGTGCAGCGTCACAAACATGACAAATGGCTTGGGTGACCTTTTGCCTTCCTTTGCCACTTGGATAGATGCCCATATGGAGTGAAAGTACTTTAAATGCCATGTTTGTTTAAAAAAAGTGAAGTGTATATGAGAGGGCCCACTTATGAAAAGTCGTGAATCGAAATTTTGCGAAACAGAGGCAAATTGGGCCTTTTTTTCCTATATGCGCCATGCCATTTTCTATATGTGTCGCGCCACTTTGGGGCCAGTTTTGAGGCACTTTTAGGATTCCAAAATGAGTCCAAGTGTGCTTTTTGGGAAGCCTGTCCTGTCTACTTTCCAACCCAAGTAGAACTTTTGAATTTGGAGCTCATTTACCCCTCCAAAGCTTCATTCTCCCAAGACTACTTCATGTGTGTCAAAATAGGGGCAGTGAGGCCATTTTTTGGGTGTTTTTGACCTCCTGGAGACTCAAATCATGCCCAAATTTCTTGCCTGATTGCCAGTAGTCATGATTTTTCATGCTGAATCCAAAAATGCAAACCATTTCTCATTTGGAGCTCCCAATCCTACGCAAAAAAACTTGTGTTTGTGCCAAAAAATTTCCATGTGACCAAAATTGTCCCAAATTTCTTGAAATTTAGGCTGGAGGTTCTCTAAGAGGCACTATGTTGGGCCACAGAAGCTTCAACCAAGATTTGAAGTTGATCTTTCTCTTTTGCCTCTTTTGTTGCTTTGCTCAATTTGGCCTTCAAGCTCCTTATCCGGGCCTTTGCACTCATGTTCTGTGCCCTGTAATGACAAGCCATCCTCCTCAGTATGGTTTTGTCTCTGTTGGACTTCTCCAGCAGTCTCTCCAAGTGGATATTGATCTGCTCTAACCAAGACTCACAGTCGTTGTTGATCTCTTGCTCCAAGGTAGTGAGCTCGATCCTCCTTTGTTGGGCAGATTTTCGATTCTCATGATGTTTTGCAGCTCCATGATTCCCTGCTGGTCCTCAAGCTGCTTGTTCATCTACTCCAGATACTTGATGATCCATCTGGCCCTCTCCACATTGAGTGACAAGTCTTAGATATCCGTGTTCTGCTCGTGAATGGTCATCCTAAGTTGGGCATTCTCTACCTATGCCTCATCATCCTGAATGAGGATGACATCGGTCTCCTTTTCACCTGATGGCCCCTCATCATGTACGGGCCTCTTGCCCTTGTCCAGTACCTGAGTCGCTGATGCCGGAAGCGAGGCCCCTTCCACCCTGGGTGGAGATAACACTCGCTTTGCTGCTGCAAACAAGTGCCTACTGCCTCTCTGATATGTAACAAAAACTGGCATGGTAGTGGTCTCATGGTGCTCATACTGATGAGAAGGACCACCCATCTCCTGCTCTGGCTCTGATAGTACCTGTGATGTGTAGAAGAAGTCACGGGAGATGAAGTCCTCCCAAGCAATGCCCTACAATCCCAACTGATGATCTACGAAAATCTGGATAAGAGCAAAGTGATACACACTGTTAAGTTGCTACTGAGGGGTCTTATGTAGCATGAAGGTGTTCATCCTCTCTATGTTCCTGCATATGAAAAATGGGAGGTGCCTCATCCTCACCCTGGTAAAGTGCATGAGCAACCGGATGTGATAGGCATATAGTCGAGAGAACCTCCGCTCACAGTTGAAGTATTTCATGATCAATCTCATGAGTGGAGCATACTCATCTTTCAAGTATCTGAAGGGAAAGACTCTTGTGAGCTGACTCAAGAATCTGGCCTTGATGTAAGGCTCATAGTGTTGCATATACACCTTCTTCTTCTTATGCCAATGTTCTCCAACATTTGGTATACCTGTTGCGAGTGATATAGTTTCGGGTGTCAATGTGAAAGTGACCCTGGCCAAGATAGACTGGCCTCCATGTAGATGAAGCACAAATAGATGGGCCAACTCATGATGAACTCTAACATTTGCCACCCTTTGACAAAATTCAAAACATGCTAGGTGCTGGAAAAATGACATGGCAAGAGGGCATGCTTGTAATTCAATGAGGGTAGTGGGCTCATCCCTGGCATGTTTGCCACTCTTGTGATGTCTCCTGGGAGCCTGCTCTTTTGAGGATGAGTCACTTTGTGTCTCCGTCTCATACTTTGACGAATGTTGTGATGTCATGACTGCTCTGTGTACTGTACCTAGGCTGCCCTTTGATGATGGTGTGAGGCTGGGTGCCTTTGTGATATCTGTCACCAAGGGGAACAATGAAACAGGGAGTATTAGGAACGGAGTAGTGTAATGGGAATAAGGGTTATAGGGAGAAATTTGTTTAGGGTTATGGGAGGAGTTTGGGTATTTTGATAGGGTAGGGTTTGGGGTGTCATGTTGACCAAATAGTAGAGGGATAGGGGAGAGGTTTTCGTAGTAATTTAGGGCAGGGATATTAGGAAAAATGAGAAAGGGAGGATAGGAAAAATGGTAAGTGAGGGGAAAATGATGGGTGGAATGGAACCTTGGCACTAACAACACACTTTAGCAAGCCTAGCCATCATGGTTTTTGGTGATTTCTTGTGGTTGATTTTATGAACTTGGTTGCATTTAAACATCACTATAAACCACCATATCATTTATAAAACTTGATGAACAAATGATGTCAAAGAGCCTACCTCTCAATTTGATGGGCTTCACCAAAATTTGGAGGTGATTTGGCCTTGTTTCGGCCCTTGTTCTGTGTGCGCTGCATGCAAAACCTAGTGCGTCGCACCCTGGGTGTGCACCGCGCCCGTGGAAAATTGGAACTGCGGGCTGGCTCTGTGTGCGCCGCGCCCCTGAGTATATGCGTCGTGCTCCTTCAAACTGTCTCCAACTCACTCAAACACACACGATGCACACTCACACCCTTTGCAACGTTTCCCCAAGGCTTGGATTAGCACAATGCCTTTGATTTTGATGAAAACTTGTATATATAGCCTTGGGAGTGATGGTTTAAATTTTCGCTTCCTCAAAAACCGATTTCTCTAATGTTATGTTTTGGCACTTTTTCACTGACTTGAGAACACACTGATTTTCACTTTCCCTTTGAAATTTTAGCTCAAATGATGAAATTTTCGGCACTCTTTGCAGGGATTGCATGACAGGACATTTGGCCACAGAAACCAGTACTGCATCTGAAGAAATCAACTGACGACTTTTTTGAAAATTTTGTCATAAATGACACTGTTTGACTTTTCTTCAAAACAGAGTTTTGAAGAAGAGTCGAGGTCTATCCACATGAGGATGAAGCTCTCTGAATCATAACTATGTAAGGGCCTCACTCTGGCCTGCATGACTTTACTGGACATGTTCAAAGACCAAATTGATGAATCCCTAGACCTCAACATTGAGAATGACTTTTGTCCTTTAAAGGACCAGACCTTGACTGTCAAGGACTTTGGTGATTATTGACAAAAGACCTGAGCCAGCAGGAGCCAGACATGAGGGGGAATGACTACCATGACCTTCTCCGTCAGATTATGGCATGCCCCTAACGGAATGCAGCTAGGTGAATGGAGTGGGACACCTAAAAATGAAATGCATAAAGAGTTTTGATCTCCGACGGAGGACTGACCAGACCGACTCTAATAGATTCACTTCTCTTGAAAGTGATCTGAAGTCATCTGCATTGGGGTGTGTTGACATGGATGAAAATATACCTAAAGAATGTGCAAGAGAATATGTGTGTAACCTTACCTCTTTCATTTCCTGGATGACCATGATGTAGTGGATTCACTTTGCTTGAGCTTTGGATTTCCAGTAGATTTTGGATCCAGTTGAGGTGGTCTCAAGAAAAATCCCAAGGGTTGAGGGTGGATATGGTTTTCTCCTTTGAGCTCTTGACAAGTGGGTGGAGATGGGAAAATTCCTTTGGGTATGGTAAATAAATTCTAAGGCATCAAAGCTTGTTTTAGTTTTGGTGGTTTATGGACCAGTTTAGGTGAAATCATTGTGGTTGAGGGTGGATGTGGTTAAACCTCTAGATTCCTTGGTTGTTTTTGTTTCTGTTTATCTTATGTGATCCCACATTCATGCTTGGAATATGGCACGAGGGTGATTGGCTTAAAGAAATATTTGGTTGAGCTTAATCTATGGTCGGGTGGTACGTGGAAGTCCCTCACTTGGTTGGCACTATGTATATGTTAATATGTGCTATTTATTGATGATCAATGAGCATAAGTGTTGAGTCACTATTGTTTATGCAACTGGTTTTTCATGGCCTCATTTAGGTTAAATGTTGGTTTCATGCATGGTATATTTCTTATCATATGATGTGTTCTTCATTTAGATCTATTTCATAGTTTGATGGCTCATGGTTGATTTATATTAATGCATGTGCTAATATGTGTTTTATTGTAGCTAGTGCAAGAGGGAAACAAGCCTTCTTGATGAATATCTAATGAACTAATGAAAACAATGAACAAAAAATGCATTCATGACCTACATGTACCATAGTAACAAAGTGTTTGTATAAATGAATAGTTTGAACCTCCAACTTCACGAGGTCGTCACTTTGGTATATGATCTCATTTTGGCTATCATAATACCTCATTTCAAAGATCTTCGCAAGGAGGCAAAACAAACAAAATTTTGAAACAAATTATATCACTTTTCTAGTATCTTCGTTTTCCCTAAAAATGTCATTTATGCCCTCAAAATAGCCTTACAAGTTTAGGACCCAAAAAAACTGCCAAAACTAGAAAGTTGTGTTAAATTTAAGGAAACAAAACTAAAAGGAAATATTGTTGGGTCATGTTAGGTTGATAACTATGTGATCATGTATCACTCGAAGTTTGCAGTCAATTCTAGAGATGTGGGCCCCATTTTCCATAAGTGCATCTTGGAAACCAGGCTATGCATAGTAACTCTCATCCATCTTTACCCTAGTGAGTAGGTTAAAGTGGGTAAATGTACGATGGGGTGTTATAGAGTGGTGTCAGAGCCAAGTTTATAGCACTAGGCCTCGAGATAAAAGCACCTTGTTGTGCATATCTATATTCACATATCTATATGGTTATTATGCATGTCTATGTGTTTACCATGCATGCATGGCAGTGGTGTTAATGTTGCTATAGTATCTTTATTCGTGCATTTACTGATATGTTCTTGATATTATTATTATGCATTGTGCTAATCTGGATTGGCCTATGCAGATGTAATGGCCTCACCAACAATAAGTTGAAGTATCGCTTTTGATTATGTCTTTTATTTCATCTAACAGTGATATGTTACAGGAAATAGACAGCCAAGATATGAAGAGCAGAATAGTTGAGTACAGTTCATATGACTCCTCGTACAAGCCGAAAAATAAATTAGTGGGCTGGGATAAATAAGTTGAATAGAAGGGAGGGGGAGACTCTCTTGATCTGGCAGATACATTAAGAAGTCTGAAGGCAGATATTATAAGTTGTAAAGCAAATAATGAGCGATTGATTGATGCCCAAGAAAGGCTTGCAAAATCTCAAGAAAAAAAGTTGAGTTTAATGCAAGTATCCTTCAAAGTCTTTCATATTTACAGATGCATGGACAGTTGGGGACTAGTCATGGAGACAGACAAGAAGAAAAGACTAATGGTGCAGATGGAAGCAAGTCTCAGTAAAGGTACAGGATGGACAAGGATGATATTAAAAAGAGTGGCAGACTCTTGGATACACCTGAGAGGAGGGCTAGTACTCATGGATTTTATTCTAGCTCTTCTTCTGGGAGACATCATTGCCATCACTGCCAACATCATTATAGGAAGAGTGAGAAGGGGTATTTTTTAGATGAATTCAAAAAAGTTAAGCCTCCTACTTTTGATGGTGAGTTGACCAAATCAGAAGATGTAGAATCATGGCTACTTGGAATGAGGAAAATTTTTAGGATTCATGATTACCCGGAGAACATGAAAGCCAAGATAGCCACCTTTAGTCTCAAAGAAAAAATAGATATCTTGTGGGAATATGTTAAGCATATTAGAGTCATCAGGGAAGAGAGTTGATCTTGGAAGAATTTGAAGGACTATTCAGGAAGAAGTACCTATCTAAGAGGTATTATTATGGGAAGGCCAAAGAATTATATGAGCTCGAGATGGGTTCCATGACAAATGAAGAATATATAACCAAATTCCTAGAGTTGTAAAGATATGTCCCTTATCTCAAGGATGAGAAAGAAAAGATCCAAAGTTTTATCAATAGAATTCCATTATCATTCAAAGACCAGATTGAGTTTGATTAAACTCAGTCATCGGAGGAAGCCACCAGGAAGCTAAAGCATTGCTATGAGTAGTTAAAGCACAAGCATGAGTTCAAGCGTGACTAGAAGGGTAGCAAGAATACTAAAGTAAATTGGACCAAGAAGCGAGGAAGATCCAAGGATGCAGGTGATAAAGAAAATATGGCATCTCATAAGAAGTTCAATGCAATTGAGAAAGGCCATGGGCTTGTTGTAACATGTATTTTGTTGTTTGTTTTATTCATTGTTTCATTAAAAAATCACTTGAAAAATATTTTGAAAAAAGATAAGGCAAGTATATCGGAATCAAAATATAAAAGAAATGAAGAAATATATCAGATTTATAAAGAAAACAAGTGTTAAAGCATTAACACCGAACCCGAAATATATATATTGTGCTTAAAAGTTCGGTGGGTCCGCAATGATTATGGACGGTTGGTTCCGCTGACAAGCGCCGATTTCGATTTTTGATTAGGTTCCGGACTTGATATTGTATGTGCCATGTTTTATAATGATGGTGGATCTGAATCAACACAGAGCGCTTATATTATATGTATATGACCCTGCCGATCGCGATCTGCGATAAGGGCCAGACCCGAATATATATATATATATTAATCTATATATATATATATTATTATATATATTATATATATATAATATATATAAACTCCGACGGGTCCGGAAAGCCTTTATGCATGTTCCTTTGCCAATTGTGATGAGTGATGGGGATTCCAGACCCGACAGTTTATGTGCTATGCTTTATAATTCATCGCGTCCGTCGTATCGTGGGTTGTAAAGAATTTTATTGACATTCATATATTTTTTTTCTTTACGGTATTTTTTATGAGTTTCTATTATAAAGGATTTTAATGAAAGGTCGGACTCGAAGCATATATATATTATATTTTAAAGCCCCAGCGGGTCTGCGATCATCGCATAGCACTTTATATATATGTATATGACATGACGATTACAATTTGCAACAGGCCAGATCCGATAGTGATATATATTATGTTATATAAGTCTGGTAGATCTGCAAGGCATATGAAAAGGAAGTTTTCAAGTTATAAGGTAGGTCTTCAAGTGGAGCAAAAATGGTAAATGGGTTTATTGGAGCTCACCCGATCCCGCTCAGCATTTAACATGTAGCAGTCAGGTGGAGAGAGGAAACTGCCCATTTCGGGTGGGTATTCTTCGGGCTTATGTCCCACCCGAAACCTTTATAGACCGTCCAATCTGAAAAGTGTAGATCAACGGTGGGGATGAATCGGCGGGAAAGTATACCTCGAAAATTGTGCGAAAATGGAAAAAGCATGTTTTGTAATATATTTTCATTATAAAAGGTTTATAATAGAAAAGGCGTAGGCATAAAGGATTTATGCATAAGTCCAACACTTTCATAGCTATGTAGCCTAAGGGTGCATAAGTTAAGTTTTACAATGATTTTTGGGCCGATTGTGATTCGTGATGCAGGTCAATGGAGCGCTAAATGGGCGGATTTGACATGTTTATAAAGTAGGATTAACTCTTTTGAGTTCCAGATTAATCAGAAGTTCACATTAATTTTGTTGTGTAAAGTGGAAAATCAAGGTTAGAGCCATAGCTAAAGAGGAAGACAATCCGATATGTTTCTTTGCATTTTGGCCAATTAGAATGCCCATGTAAGCCAATATTATACAAACTAAACGCGTTTCATTACAGCTAAAGTGAATTAAGCATCATTCTGGCATTTACAGAGGAATTTGGCAGCAGATCAACAGAGCAAGCCAACAATTATCATCCCCTTTTGAATCCAGTTATGTTCTTGTTATTTCATGTTCTTTGAGGTATCTTTTATCCTCTGTAAAATTATGTAATAGTTTTTACTTCATATAGTTAGAAAATCAGTTAGATAATTTGGGCAGTTTCAGAAATCAACAACTATTCCACAATGTATAAAAAGAGGCAAATTTACTAAGAAAGGGTTCGAATTTTGGAGAACCTGAAGACTAGGCCACTGTATTCCTGATATCATCGTTGATTAATGAGAGAATCAGAAGTTTCCATGAGTTGTTGCATATAATTTTGTAAGCTTCTCTGTCATGTGTCATGCTATGTTTTCTTCTTTTCAAGTATACTAATGAAGTTGTAGGTCTTTATTTTCTTATGTAGATAAAGTTAAAATTCCTTAAAAGAGCGCTCCTATACTTGAATTCCTCACTTCCTTTCTAAGTTATAGACAATAGTTTCTGTGAAAGACCAGAATATTGTCTATAATTCAGTTCTCATTATCATAGTTCCTCTAAGTTACAGATATTAGTTTCTGTGAAAGATCGTCATATTATCTTTAACTTATCCTTCAAACTTTCTTCATTCATCATTTATATCTAGCAACAAATGGCATTCTGAGATGTTCTGGTCATACATGTATTAAGAGTTAAAGACCAAGTTTTCTAGGTCCTTCATTTGAGAACACAACAAACAATAAGTGACAGTAAAAAATATTTATTAATGTCTTAAGCACAATTTCCCCACAGCTAGGAAATTGGTTTCTTAAGGAACAACATTAATTGGCACCGTTGTCAGGGAGAGAAGACAAGAATATTTTTCCTTGGGTTTTAATATTTTCCTCTGGTTGTTCAGTGAGGAGGAAATATTTGGTTGTTTTGAATCAAAGAAATAACTCTGGCTTCAAGAAGGACCCATACAAGATTAGACACTTCACAAAAGAAGGTTCAAGCTCTTTCAGATCCTGAAATGTTGGTTTCAAGGAGTGTTAGGAAGTCTAAGATCTCAACTAGTCCAATTCCTACATTGTCTGCATCAAGCAGCAACTTATCTAAACATTCATCTGATAGAGAGTCATATTTTTCATTACCTTCATTTCAGGAACCTAGCTATCAAGACCAATATTTTGAGTCTGTTACTTTTCATTTACCTGATGTACTTATTCAACCTCAACCAATAACCACATTACCTCCTTTGCACATTCCATTTACCTCTCATCAAGTTCCACGTCTATTGGTAATCAAAGATCAGTAAACATGGCAACACCTTGCATTCTTAGTGAATAGGTATGCACCTCTTCAACTACCACAACCTTTCAATCAAATGCCACAAGATTACCTTAAAACTCTTCCACGTTTTTCAGGAGAAGATGAACAGACAGCGGAGAATCATGTAGTAGTATTTTGTAATTTTGTTGAAAGCCTAAATGTTGAAAATTTAGATGTTGTTCTAAGACTCTTTGTTCATTCCTTGGATGGAGAAGCAAGGAAATGGTTCAAAGGACTTCCCAATAATACCATTCCTTCTTGGGAAGGGATGGAACATGTGTTTATTCATAGATGGGGAGAAAAAAGAGACCATGGATATTCATTAACAGAGTTTAATGCCATAAAGAAGAAGTTTGATGAAACTGTGGCTGAATTTGTCAGAAGATTTAACAAATTATACAATAGTCTCCCAGTAGAGATTAAGCCTCCTCCTGCTGGTGCAAAAATAACTTTTCAAGGGATTTTTAATCAAATTTTGGATTCACATTAAGGGAAAGAAGAGCTACAACCCTTTATCAAATCCAAACATATGCTTCAGAGATAGAAGAAAATCTGGTGGCTGCAGGGAAAGCACCAAAAACACAGCCTACCCAGGCCAAGGGAAAGGAAAAGATAGAATCCTCTCAAAGTCAATCATTGGAGGATATGTGTAATGTAATTAAAACTTTGTCAGATAAGTTAAATAGGTTAGAGTTAGAAAATAAGAACTCTCAGAGACAAACACAATATAATAAGAACTTTAATCCCCAATTCAGAAGACAACCTTTGCAAATCTTGCAAAAGGAAAGAAAATATCAAAATCAAATTCAAGTACCATTATATATAGAAGCAGATCCTGGCGAAGAACAACCTGAAGATCAAATTTCTACATTATATGCAGTTGATGAAGATGAACTCAGCATTGAAGGAGAAGAGTATGTGTATGATGAAGCAGATGATATTCATGATGAAAATGAAATTGATGAATATATGCAGGTTGAACTACATAAGAAACATGACCTGAGATCTAGGAAAAGATCAAGAAATCAAGAAAATGAAAGTGAGCAGCAAGTTTCAACTTCCTCACCAAAGGCATCTCCACAAGAATCTTAGCCTGCAAAACAAGTAAATAAAGGAAAGCAGCAACAAAATGCAAATGGAAAGACACAGATACTTCGGGGTGAGTCTTCTCAAGATCAAACTAGAAGAATTCCTTTGGAGAAACTTGTTTCAATTCCTCAAATAATTCCAGTCATGAAGAAAGGTGAAGATGAGAATGAAAAGACTGCTAAATAGGGTCCCTTGTTTAGTCTTACCAAGGAGCTGGAAAAGGTAAGAATACAAGTTCCCCTTATCGAATTGGAAAAACACCTAATTATCAAAAGGAGATTGTTGAGTTTATTAATTTAAAAGAAAATGAGAGTGACACTGTAAATCCGCGGGAAGATAAACCAATGGTGGTTTTTGGTCCACATGTAGAGAAAGTATATTCTTCAATACCTCCTTTTTATATTTCCCTATTGGTTCATGATTTCCTCCTACATAATTGTATGTTTGATTCGGGAGCTTCACATAATCTTATGTCTCTGTCAGTAATGAAGCAACTAAATCTACAAGTGACCAAACCTTACAGGGATTTGTATTCTTTTGATTCAAATAAGGCCAAGTGTCTGGGGTTTATTAAGGATCTGGCAGTGTCACTAGCCCAAATTCCAGCTAGATGCTTGGTCATGGATGTTGTAGTAGCAGATATTCCTGCTAGATTTGGAATGCTTCTATCTAGGTCCTAGGGGGCTAAATTGGGAGGTGTTTTGAAACTAGATTTTACATATGTTGTTATACCGATTTTTGGTGGGGAGGGGAGGAGATTGTACAAAGAAACTAGGTTTGTAAAGACAATTACAAAAAACAGAGCAAGCAATTCACCTGTATATAGTCAGGAGAAGGATGACTTTGCTTGTTTCGCACTGCATGATAATGCAGAGATGGCTGAAGATAATCAGAAGCAGCTTGCTTCAGCCAATGTAATTACAGAGCTGCAAACAAAAGAAATGTGGAAATGTTTCTTTGACAGATTTTATTCCAAGGAAGGAACAGGGGTTGGTTTTCTTCTAATTGAACCTGGAGGTAATATGTTCCCTTTTTATTTCAAATTAGAGTTCGAGGCAAATAACAATGTGGTAGAAAATGAGTCCTTGATTATTGTTCTACAAACAGCCAAACAAATGGGAGTCAAGTCAATTTCTGCTTTTGGAGATTCGGAGCTAATTATTAAGCAAATAAAATATCACTGCCAAACAAAGCATCCTAGGCTCCAGGCATATAGAAATGAGGTATGGGATTTGATTGAAAACTTCTTTGAAGCTTTTAACATTCAATTATTCCAAGAGATGAGAATAGATTGGCAGATTCATTAGTTGTGGCTACTAGCACTTTCAAGCCTCCTATTATTCCAAGACTAAGATATGAGGTAGAAATGAGACACAGACCTTTTGTTCCTGGTAATGTTAAGAACTGGAAAGTTTTTGAAGATGACCAGCAGATTAAGGAGTTTTTTACTATGGTTGAAGAGTTCCAGGGCACAAAAATTGATCAGGACAAAGAAGAGACAACAGAAATTGCAGGAGCCAGTGGTTTAAAAGATGTTTAATTTTAAACTTCTGTGGTCATTTCTTGGAAAAATATGATCCAAATTATCCATAGTATTTTGTTCATTAGATTGATGTTTCGAACCCCAAAGGGGTCCATCATCAGGATAGAAAATGAGTGATAGACTGAGAGAAGAATTTTGTCGACCACGACGGATAAATAGAAACCTAATGGCTTGATAAGTTAAAGAAGAAGCCGACTAATTCTAAAATATATAACCTATTTAATTTTTATTGTTTTAATTTAATAGAATTATTAGATAATTAATTCATGAATTTATTTCATAAATTCATTTCTTCCTTCTATTTTTTTTTAATTTTTTTTTTAATATGAAATCTTATTATAATATGTTACTTAATTAAATGAATAGTTAGTTAATTAAATAAATAATTTATGTTAATTTTAATTCATATTATTTATAAATAATATTAATTCTTTTAATTGCCTCATTAATAAATTAATACTTTTAATTGCCTCATTAATAAAGTAGTAAATATTAGATCTATTTTATTTCATTTTTAATAATTTATAGGCTAGTATTATTTGAATTTTATTTTATATTTATATTAGTTGTTTAATATCTTATGTTTTTTTTTTTTTTTTCTAAATAAGACTATTTTATTATTCACATTAAAGGTATATAGTTACAACATGGCTAGCATAAGAAACAGTGGCCCAGAAGGAAAGGCGGCTTGAAACAGAAAATTATCCAAAACAGAGAGTTTGGACTAGGCCATGTTATGTAGTCCCACACAAGGGATCCAAAGTTACCTATATTGGCCTTGCTAAGCTTACAGGGATTATAAAAAACATGCATATTAACCCTCGACGTAACAGCAGTTACAAAAATTGTCAACATTGGCAAGAAGTCCTCAGTACTGAGTCACATAACTTGAGACGGAGCTGCTGAGCATGAATTAGGCTCCTGGAGGCTCCTCCACGATCCTGCACTAGCCACCATCGGGCAGATCCTGTGCTTGGGCATCCTCATTCACTGACGAACCCGAGGTCGTTGGCTCCATCACTGTGTCATTAACATTGCTTGTCGAAGTCTCCATAGCTTGCGGGGAGCCAGAATTCGACACAGGAACTAAGCCTGGGTCCTCCTGAGGAACACTTGACTCGCCCTCTTCTTGGACTTCCTCGAGAAAGAGCACCGAGACATGGCCTGTGATCTGAGGACGGTTCAGGTGCAATTAAAAGTGAATATTACAGAACCGAAGGAGGGCGAGGATGAGGAACCTAGAGAGCTGGGCTCAAGGAATTGACTGGGCCACAGAAAGTGCCCTCTCCCGCTGCAAGTGCGAGGGTACTGGCCAGAAGTGAATTCGTTGGGGGGAGAGAGGGAAGGAGGGAAAGAAGGCACCCCCGAGAGGTGCCTTTGTGGCTTAACATCCTTTGGCAGGGGCGAGGCATGTCTACAGCGTCAGCGTCAGCGTCAGAAGTTTGAGGAGAAATGAAGAACCAGCCGAAGAAAGGACTCGAAAAAGATCAACCCAGTTCAAGTGTCGTGAACCAATCACAGTCCCTATTTAAAATCAAAGAAAAATTTGATATCAAGTTGTACCATGGTGAGATCGATTCTCTAAATATGAACCATTGGTTGTAGTAACTAGAAGTTTATTTTAGTGTCCATCATATCGATGAAGGGCAAAAGATCTCATTCACGCAGCTGAAATTAGAAGGCCATGCATTGACTTAGTGGGAGAGCCGCATAGAAACCTTGAGATTGGACGGAGAAACTCCAATGACTAAGTGGGAGTATTCCAAAACCCTCATTAATTCATAATGTGGACGACCGGTGGATCTGGTGGCATTACTTCAAGCAAAAGTTGAGCCAAATCATGCAGGAGTACATCACAGAATTCAAGAAGATGGTTATAATGTTGGGTATCTCTCCAAAGAACCCAAATGTAATCCTCAAGTATTTGGGGGGTCTGCACCACCATTTGTATGAGAAAGTGATGTTGTTTAAGCCCAAATCAGTGGATGAGGGTAGTGTACAGGAATAGTGCCTTGAGAACATAGGCTTGAAGAGAGCGCAATCAAGTGGATCGAAGTAGAAGAGCAACAAGAAGATTCTAAGGAGGGGAAGAAGAAGAAATGTTGGGAGTAGCCCAACTTGGCCTATGTTTTGGTCAAAACTCCACATTTTAGGGAGCGGAGTGTGTGGTATCATGAAGCTATGTACTGTGCGATGTTTTAGGGGCTTCGGGGTGGGTTGAAGTCCCATCTTTTTGTAACGGGTTTGGGCAATAGTTGATTGTTTTTAGGATGACCATGGTATTTTGATGTAGCCGTTGATGTAATTAGTATATATATGAGAAAATATGTAAATCAAAGAATAGTAGTAATGATATGATACAAGCATAAGGAAATATCTCTGTAATATGTGTTGGGTCTTGAAGGTAAGGGTCTACAATTGAGTGTGCTAAGACCTAAAGTCAGCAGTTGAGTGCGCAAACACCTACAGTTGGGTGTGTGGGTCAAGGATTGTACATTCTTTCAAAGAATTAATGTAATAAGTACAATTTTCATGGACATAACTTGTGTATGATTATTATGTATCTTTTTCTCTCTATTCAGTATTTTGGTTATATTTTACTTCCGTGCAGTATTATTATGGTTGTTAATGGCATGGTTAAGTAGATAATCCAACCCTGCGAAGTAATCTATGTATGTTAAGGATAAAGGAACATAAAAATACCACATCACATCATCTTGCAAGGTTGCAGAAACCTATTTCTACATCCTCCCATAATCACTTCGGGTGAGACTGCGATCTGCTTGCAGGTCGCTACTGAGAGAGCCAATGATTGAGGGTTTTGTTAGTGTGCAGTAAAATATGAACCTGGGTCAGCCCAGTCTAATCCAACAAACGGTTCCATTAGTGGGACTGGGATCTATTTGATGGATATTTTTATGTGGCATCTGTCGAAGAAATAAATTCAAGATTGGGTAGAACAAAAGGAACGAGAATTTGCAAAGCAAGAGAATATAAGCCCTTGTCTGTCATCTGAAAGGTGGTTGGAGAAGTATATTTTTGAAGATCGGTACGAAATCTTCTTTGGTTCATTTCATGTTGAGCTATACGAGTGGATATCAAGGTTGACCGAGAAAAAAGATTGTTTTAAAGGAGATGAACCCAAGGAGTGGACTCCTGAATTGATACAACGACTCAAGAACACTGATAATAGAATTTCAAGAGCTGTTGATTTCTAGATTGACAACATCTTGGGAAGATTTATTACTGAGTTCGCGATAAACTTGAATATGTCATACAATGAAGTATAACGATAATTTTTCAAATGACCACGAGGTAAGTACTTGATATCTTTAAAACTCTTGATTAAGATGCTTTTATGTGAAAAGGGAGTTCTATGAATGCAATCAGACTATTAGATTATTTATGTCTGGAAGAAAATATGAAGAAGAGACTGGAACAACGTAAAGTGGGAAAAGATATAGAATAGGCACTAAAAAGAGATCTTGTGGCCAAGATTTTAAGACTTTCACAGAAACTAACTATACACCCTTGCTGAGTGAATCTCAAAGTGAAGGAAATTTCCCTGAAAACCCCAAATTAACTTCGTAGTATTCACCCTTCCAGCCTAAAAGTTCGCCAAAGCCAGAATCTAGCAATAATCAGCATAATTTTGGTTTTCCCCGTCCCCCTACTCCCCCTAAGCCCCCTACCCTCATCCCCTTACAAATCCCCCTCCGAGAAGGAATATGGCCAATGATATTAAGCTACCTGTGTTTAAAGGAACTCGATCAAAAGATCCAGAAACAAGTCTAGTTTTTATGCGAAGCAGTATGGACAGCAAAGCATGTCCATGATGAAAATATAAAGAAGGCACAAATCGTCATGAAATTTTGAGATCAAGTGTTGACGTGGTATATGAAGTATTCGAGAAATCATACCATATCATTCGCAGACATTAAAACAACACTAGTAAAATAATTTAAGAAGATGAAATCTCAGTCGCAATGTATCATAGAGTTGAAGGAGATCAGAGAAAGACCTACTGAGTATGTTTGGGGAATTTGACCAGAGATTCAAAGTATTATTGGATCAGGTGAGCTTCGACATAGCTCTGTAGTAGCATAAGGAATGGTTCATAGTTGCGTTGCTACCACATATCAGGTTTCCTTTGACACAACAGAACATAAAAACTCAAGCTGAAGCTTTAGAACTGGCGATGAAATTAGAAGCTTCACCTATTGGAGATACCAATGTAGGTGTGAAACATATTCAAAGTCAACTGGAAAATTTGACTCTACAATTACAAGATATGAAGAAAAGTAAGGAAGTCAAAGAAGAAGTGTAGTGTACAAAGTGTAAATCAAAAGGTCATTCTAAAGAGCAGTGCCCTCTCTTCGGAAACTACATGGCTAGTGGGGCACTGGATCCTTTGAATGTTGAATCCAACTTATGGTGTGAGATATGTAAAACTAGAGGTGAACATCAATTAGAATATTGATATTGTTACAAAAATATGTGCAGACTCCAAGGAACCTTTAGTGCAAGTTCTGAAAATTGAAGGGACATGATGACAATAATTGTCGAGATTATGAATTAATGATGGATCACGGTGCTAACATATATAGAATGCAAGTTGAAGAGCATGGATAGGAAGGAAGTGGACATCATAGTGGTCGAGGCGGCTATTCAGGAAGATGTCGAGGCGGCGGAGCTATTCGAGGTCATGGGCAGATAATCTGCTACAATTGTGGCCAGGCAGGTCACTTTGCAAAAGATTGTGAGAATCCTACTATGACATGTAAGTATTGCAAATCATTTCATCATGTAATTGAGGAATGTCTAGCACTTATGGAAAAAATGCAAGAAAAGAAGAATCAATAGCCGACATAGAACATTCAGATGATGACTGTGGAACCAAGGACCAATGAAACTCACATTAATATTGTAATAAGGAGTGGAGTTGTGACTGGAAATGATAAAGCAGATGGAAAGAAGGAATTTGAAGCCACATGGGTAAGAAAGATTGCAAAGAAAGGTCATGACTTTGATATTAATGAGGAAAAAGAAGTATTTATGGAGGCAAGGTGAAGCCTTATGGATGTTGGGGCTTCAACCTCTAGTGCGAGGCCAAAATCAATGTAGAAGAATAACTAAAACATAATATCAATTGTGACACAAGGTATGGATCCAAGTATTTTAAAGTATTTCCTACAAACTTGCATGAAGTTGTTAAGAAACCAGAAATTTGTAGAAGGGCTATAGGAATTGATAGATTCTTGTGCTTCTAAAGAAGTACCATGAAGCAACATGCACGCAGTTAACAATTTACATTGACATAAGAGGAGGATTGGAAAAGAAATGAGGCTCACTGCACAGATTGGAGAATATGACATGGATCAGGTTATTATGGATTTATGATATGATGCCAACGTTTTACCAAAGCGGACCTGGGAATTGATGGGTAAGCCAAAATTAAAATGGTCACCAATTCAGTTGAGGATGGCCAACTAACAGAAAATATTACCTATGGGGAGGTTATCATGTGTTACAGTAGACATTGAAAGAGTACACACTATTGTAGACTTTGAAGTGATATAAATTGTGGATGACAACAACCCTTATCCAGCATTGCTTGGAATGGATTGGGAATTTGATTATCTCACTATAATCAACTTAAAGAAGAGGAAAATGGTATTTTAAAAGGACAACATGAGAGTAATTGTTCCATTCGACCCATCAAAAGGGGTGAGATATACAAAGCTTGACAAAGAGGAGTATTGCGCAGCAGATATATATAATATCTATCAATTGACAACCAAAGAAGAGGAATGGATTAACCCCACTACATATGGAAAATTGAGTTGGGAGCAGGACAATTCATGTACCTCAGATCCAAAAGAAGAATTGGAAAATTGGCAGAATAGGCTACACGAAGTGTCTACAAGGAAATGTCCAAGGATCACTAAATCACTTCGATGTATAACTTTTGACGTATGTAACTTTCCTTACTATGATGGTTTGGGTAATGCATGCACTTTCCTTGATGATTATGAAAGACAATACCATAAGAGAAAAGGTTGTTATCTTTGGATGTGGCCCTAAGATCTACTCCTGCTAGATGGTAGGTTGCACATAAAATAAATATAGCAGATTGGTAGGAGTGTCGAAGATTAATGTGGACTAGGTTTGGCCAATAGATATAGAAAAAGAGGTGAAATATTATGGTAAAACTGACCCTAAGTAGCATATTCAACAATGCACTATAGGGATGAGTCTAGGTATTGTAGCAAGAATGTTGCATCTCCCAGGGCTATCAGCCTTACTTATCAACCCAGGGTTCGTACAAACTTGGAGGTGATTGTGCTATATACACAAGTAGAAGTGAAGGTACTGCCTGTTGTCACTACTCATCTGGCAAGAGACCCCAGGGGTTCCAGCCAGACTTCTATAGGGTCAGAAGAAGCTTAAGGTTGATGGAAGGAGAGAAAACCTAGTCTAGGGGAGAGATATTCTACTGAAGAAATGAAGAAAACAACATGAAACCCTAAATCACCATAACCTAATTAATCATGAAAACAACTAGACTAAGTAGAATTTCTAAGCAACACTAATCTAAGGTTAACTATCTAAGTTGCAGGAGTAAAGCAGCAAAACTTAGGCTAAAGGGTCAAAAATGGAATCAGTTTAAGCCCGTGTCTAAGTGGGAGAACGGTCGGAGGCCAAAATGGAAAAAGGAGGACATGGGGGAGCAAAAGAGCATGAGGAGCGTTGGATCAGGTCGGTGAAGAGTCAATGAACAGTCGAGATTGGATAGTAGGAGGGTATGTAGGCAAATGGGTGGACATGGTGGCCTAACAGGATGGACGGCTAGGATTAGATCGCGTGGGCAGTTGACAGATGAACAACAGAGTGTGCGAGCAGAAGAAAACCTGCAAAATGGTATCAGGTGAAGCGACAACCGTCAAATCTGACAAGGCAGATCAACGATGGAGGTTGGAGTGTGAAAAGAAACGTGCAAAAAGTGACAAGTAGGTTTGGAGGGCAGTAAGTGGGATATCTCGTGCCCTCAAATCCGTAAATGGTTTTGTAGAATTTTGCACAACTAGCCTCCCCGGTCAACATGTAGCACAAGGAAACCGCGATATCGCGTGCCCTCAGCCCGATAATGGTCAAATGGAAGTCCATGCGATATGGCGCGAGGACTGTTGGATCTGTCAAGGCAGATCGACGGTGGAGATTGATCGAGCAGGTTGGTGAGCGGGTATGTGAAAACCGTTGAATCTGGCAAGGCAAATCGACGGTGGGGATTTAAAAAGTGAAAAGTCAAACACGAAAAGGGATTCAGATAGTGATTGGGCGATTTGGCTTGAGGAAGGCGTTTTACCGTTAAAACCGTTTGAACATGAATTAAACATCTCCCACGCAAGTGTTTCGTGCTGAAGGAGAAAGATAGAGATGTGAGGTCTGGGAAAGAGGGTGGAGGTCTAAATGATAGGAAGAGAGTGAATGATCATGAAATGAATCAAGCAACGATATGACAAAATCCATAAATGCATTAAACATTAAACCCTCTGCGAAAACCAAAACCCTATGTTTTTGGGGTTGCTATAGGGTTTCTTCCTCACATCATAGTCCCGGAGAGAGGAGGTGAGGCCAAGTCACCTGTGAGAAACCTTGTGGATATTTTTCTTTGCCAACCTACTGATTAGATGAAAATATGAATGGAACAAACACAACTACTCTATTCTACCCTGTTGTAGTGGATTGCAACTATCCGAGCAAATGAACAAGAAATAGGAAACCACTTCAGTAAATGAACAGGAAAGCCATGAATCTATGATGAACCACTAGAATGAATCATGCATCTACTTAATGAAATGAGAAATCAAACATGCATCTAGGCTACTATTGTGATGGAGATGAACTGCTTAAACAAATGAACATAAAGCATGAATATATATTTTTGATGTAATGAGGATGCATCTGATTAAACAAATGGACAAAAAATAGGAAGTTAAGCTACTTAACAATACAAGAAAGAGGAGCTTTGGCTACTAGGGTTGGGCCCTAACCCAAGAGCTTCAGCCCTTTGAGCTAACTCAGGGTTGGCTCAAAATCAAAGCTTATCTCCATTATGAATCAAAAACTGTATTACATCAGAATTGTTACAAGTCTGCAACTGGACAAAAAGTCTGAATACTACCTAACTCACTAATTGAATATTGGTTAACTGCCTAAAAAAACTGAGGTCCTAAGCCTCTCTATTTATACATCTGAATTCTCAACGACTTCCCTCAAAATTAGGGAAGTACAGCTCCCAACTTAATGGTAACTTGTCCTTTCACTTTCACTAGCTCAATTGCCTTCTAGTAGGGAGGCTGCTTATACTTCCACTTGCTTGGTTGTCTTTTAGTACTTTAGATTTGGTTGTTTGTACTTTTAGCCGATGGAGGGATATTCGAATGGATGGGCAGTAAATGAGGAGGATTTACCTCTTGTAATTCCTCTCTCTTGTCCCATTTGAGTTTTTACCAAATTATTTTACCATAGTTCCTTTCTTTTACCTTTTATTCCTGCATTACATGCACATTAGACCACAAATCAAAATATCCAACCCTAACTCAACCCATAAGCAAAATATAATCAAAATTATGCAATAGGTTGTGAGAATAGTTGGTTTGACTAAGCTAGGAGGTGAATTAAGGCCAATTAAGGCCCATATAATTACTTAATGATAAGACTCATCATCACCCCCCTACTGAAAGTGTTGCTCATCCTCTAAGCAACTTAGTGGCTCTAGTAGCCTCTCTGACATCTCGTTCTTTTACTGTGGCCTTTTCTTCTTGTGTATAGCAGCCTGCTTTCCTTTCTTCTTCTTCCTACTGATATTCTCTGATCTTTAAGCTTTGTGGTAGTGTGGTATCTGTTCTTACAGGAATGTATATTATCATTCCTTTAGTAGCCTAAACAGATCCTCACAATGTTGTAGGCTTTGACCCCGTACAGAAATTACCTGCATACGAATTCTAAAACATAGAAAACAAACAATGCGAGAGCATAATACATAAAACACATGTACAAAGAGATTTTCCCCTAGATCCCAAAACTAGGACTACCTACTTGATTTTTCATTTTATTTCTTTCAATGTTATAATACATATTTATACATGTCGAAGCATCCAATACCATGGACTGAAAAACCATCGCATCTAAAACCATGGACCAAAAACTATTGCATCCAAAACCATGTGCGAAAATCATGCACACAACCATAGGTATGTCTGCCTAACCTAACATTTGGGTTACCTGCACCCCTCAAAACCCCTGTGACTCCCCCCGCTACGCAATCGGTGCAACGAAGGGGGGGATTTTCCCCCCTTCTAACCCCCTGGTTAACTATGTGGGCTAGTCATGGAAATAATATAACACAACCCAACATTCTCCCACTTGTTGTTTTCTTTCCATAGGGGGCCACAAGAGAGCTTAGTCATTTATTCAGCCCTACAATGCCATTGTTTCTCTACACCAAGAGAACTTCTCAGAGCTCACAAATTTTGTTAATGCATCTGCAGTATTCTTCAAAGTGCCCACCTTTACCAACAACACCTTTTTGTCTTCTATCATATCCCTCACAAAGTGATACTGAACATCAATGTACTTTGTCTTTGAATGATATGCAGGATTCTTTGCTAAGAAAATTACACTTTGGCTGTCACAGTCTATCCTTATAGCCCCCTGTACTAACCCCATATTTGAACAAAATCTCTGCAACCAAACTGCTTCCTTGCTTGCATGAGTGGCTACCATGTATTCTGCCTCTATAGTTGATAGTGCCACTGCAAATTGTTTCTTACTCATCCAACTGACTACACCTCCAAATAGGTTAATCACATACCCACTTGTAGATCTTCTCTGATCTAGAACTCTAGCCCAATCTGCATCAACAAAGCCATGAATATCCAACACTCTATCCAATCCTAGTCTTCTGTGGTAGCACAAACCATAGTCACTAGTGCCACGCAAATACCTGAAAACCTGGTTCACTGTTGTCCAGTGCTCCTTCCCTGGTTTTGACATAAACCTACTCAATACTCCCACTCCATGTGCAATGTCTGGTCTAGTACAAACCATCGCATACATCAGGCTACCAACTGCACTTGCATATGGAACACGGGACATGTCCTCTTCCTCTTCTTGTGTCTTGGGACACTGTTCATCAGATAACTTTACACCTATAGGAATAGGAACCTTCATCGATTTACTATTCTACATATTAAACCTCTACAATATTGTCTTAACATACTTCCTCTGGTTTACCCAAAGCTTCCTCTTTGTCTGATTTCTTTTAATTTCCATGCCCAAAATATAGTTTGTAGCACCAAGATCTCTCATGTCGAATTTGGAGGACAAATGGGTCTTAAAATCCTGGAGAATTTCTTTGTCATTTCCAACCAACAAAATATCATCCACATACAAGACCAAATAAATAACATGGTCACTAATTAATTTAAAATACACTTCTTTGCTTCTGGTGAAGCCAAGTCCCCATACAAATGTATCAAATTTCTGATACCACATCCTTGGTGATTGTTTTAACCCATACAAAGACTTCTCTAACTTGCATACCAGTTCTTTCTTACCCTTCACCGCAAAGCCTTCAGGTTGCTTCATGTAGATCTCCTCTTCCAGATCCCAGTGAAGAAATGTTGTCTTCACATCCATCTATTCTACCTCAAAATCAAAAGCAACAGCAATAGATAAAAGTAATCTAATAGAAGTTACCTTGGCAACAAGAGAAAAGATATCACCAAAATCAATTCCCGTCACCTGGGAATAACATTTTGCTACCAGCCAAGCTTTGTATTTATCCACCTTTCCTTCTAAATTTGTCTTCTTCTTGAACACTCATTTGCTGCCAATGGGTTTCCTTCCAGCCAACAACTCCACCAGATCCCAAGCCTCATTTTTGTGCAAAGATGCCATTTCATCAGCCATGGCCTCTTTCCATAGTTTTCCATCCTCTGAATCCACTACTTCCTTCACAGTTCTGGGATCATCGTCAGTAATATATAAAGCAAAATTTGTATAGAAAGCAGATGGACTATACCTTTCTGGCTGCCTTCTTTCTCGAACTGATCTTCTCACACCGGGAGTTTGTGGCTCTTCATCTTCTGATTCCTCCTCCGTTGTAGAGTCTGATTCTTCATCCTTAAGCTCAAACTCTATCTTCTCAGGTTCCTTTGGTTGGACTTCATGTTTAATAACATCTTTCACCTCTCTGAACACCACATCTCGGCTGTACACAACCTTCCTTGTTACTGGGTTCCAAAGCTTATAACCCTTT
>APFE031310767.1:0-18362 GCA_000404065.3 Pinus taeda | reverse complement strand
ACTTGGGGGACAATGACCTTAGAACCTTTTCAACCACAATAGCCTCTTTTATTTCTTCACCCAAATTTTTCATGCAATTAACAATCTCATCTACCCGAAGAAAGTAGTTGGCCACACTTTCATAATTATACATCCTGAGATTCTCATACTGAATCCTGAGAGTTTGAAGTTTAGCACGCTTTACCTGTTCATCTCCTTCGTAGCTCAAGACAATCTTGTCCCATATTTCTTTTGCTGATTTATATTGCATAACCTTCACAAAATCTGTTTGAGATAAGCATCCCAGCAAGGTATTGACTGCTTTAGCATTTGTTTCATATTTCTTCTTTTCGGCCGCATCTGTAGGAGTAGCTAAAGGAAAAGTGTAGCCTATCTCTATGATATCCCAAACATCTGTACCAAGAGATTGAAGATATGCAGTAACTCTTACCTTCCAATAATTGAAGTTTGTCCCATCAAAAATTGGTGGCCTGATTGATGCTTCCCTCTCGTAGTTGCTCATGATGAATGATCTTACTTCAAGCGATTAAGCTTCTCCGAAGGACCTGCTCTGATACCAATTGTTGAAAATAATACTGAGAGGGGGGGTGAATCAATATTATCTAGTTCTTTTAACTAATCTTCCTTATTTACCCTTTGAATTATTTTTGCATATCAGTACCATAAAATAATGAGCACGAACAAGAAAAATAGATAGTCACATCAAAGAACACTAGATATAAGGTGGAAACCCAATGTGGGTGAAAACCACCTGTTGCAATATGTCTCTATCTTATTTCAAAATAGAAACTCCTTTTACAATGGTCTTGTACTGGTGCAGTCATTTGCCAGTACGCAGGCTACAACTTGTAGAGAGCTACAACTCTCTCTCGTTTTCCAGTCTCTCCTGGAAGGGAGCTACAACCCCCTACTTCTTTTCTTACAAGGACCAATTTTCATAAACATCAAGTGATCATCAAGTACATGTAGATTTCACAGTCAACTGTAGTAACTAGATCAACAAAACATGACTAAACCCAGAACACCTTATCAACAGAAAAATTCAGTCAACAGAAAGTCATGAGACAGATACGCAATTTTCCTTTCTCTGGCCTGAGTCACTACGCACTTCACCTTCTGCTTCCCTGCGTATACCGGCAGAGTTCCTTCTGTTGTGCCACGTGCCCACGCACTACTTCTTCTACCACACTGCGTACAGTACGCACCCAGATAGACTATCGCACCGCGTACTGCCACTGTAGTCACGCACTCAGAAAGACTATCACGCCGCATACTTTTACTGTGCGTACGCACCTGAACCACTGTTGCGCTGTGCACCCACGCACCCCTTCTTCTTCTGCTTCGGCATACCCACGCAGTCACCCTTCTTCTGCTCTGCGTACCCACGCAGTTACCCTTCGTCTGCTCTGTGTACTTATGCAGTTCGCCTGTTTCTACTCTGTGTACCCACGCAGAGGCACCGTTAAACACCTGCGTACTTCTGATTAGGGCCGAATTTGTAGATCACCAATGTGCTTCAGTTAGTCGGATGCCTAGATCTGATTATGCGGTCGAGAGATCACCCTTCACAGATTCGCTTCCCACTTTACTTTCATATAGATCAAGCTTTTGAGATAATAACCCAATATTTCAAATCTTAAGATATTCAATTTGCAAAAGATGCTTAGCCAAGGGATCTCCTTTGCTTTATATAGGCAAGCTCCTCCTAAAATCATGGATCAATACCACGAGCCAAAACCATAATAACACAAATACCGCCGGCTAAATACCAAAGATAAAACATAAGAAACCCCACGTGTGCTTTTCTCTGCCTTGAAGTGAGTGCATTGTGGGTACGCACCTCCTGAACGGCTGACTTGCATGTTGGCCGCGGTCCTTTCACGGTGTACCTGCGGGTACGCATCTTCTGAACTGTTCTCCTGCGTACTTCTTAATTTTCAACATATTGAGAGCCTTGCCACGGGTGTTGCCATCAAGTACAACATCTGTAACATATAGCCATACCAGAAACATAATGCCAACATGTATGTTATGAGTATCCAATAAGTAAACATGAAAATCAAGATACATTGTACAAAACTCTTGAAAAATATTGAAAATGTTAGTACTTTTGTTGCAAATTTCCCTATAAAATACTAATTAGAAATATATATATATATATATAAGATACATTACATGTGTTATCAGAGTTGTAGGTTTTACATTGAGTCCTATGGGCCAAACTACAACTAAAAATTTAACGAAGTTAGTATTTGTGTTATACATAAATAAGAAGAAAAGAACATAGAAATGGAAGAAGAAATGAGGCAACTACCACACACTTGTAAACAGTATTTTACACTTGTAAAATATTATTGCAGATCTTTGATATCATATTTGGGGCGAATTCTTTGGAGTTCCCCCGCCCCTTTATAGTTGTTTTATGTATGATATCACATTGTTGTTATGTATATGTTATGGTTATCCCATATTGAATTTAATGTAATTATGTTGCATATATAATTGGAGAAACCTATAATAAAATTGAAGTGTTAGTAGTAAGTGTAGGTTGGGTTGAATAACTGAGAAAGGTGAAAACTCATTGGTGTTGCACATCACTCACAAGTGGACTCAAAGTTGCCACAACATGGGCCCATGATAGTTGGTATCAAAGCCTGTTTCAAAGGAAGTGGGTGACATAGAGTTGAGTAGTTGGTCGTAGTGTGACATAGTTTGGCAGGGACAAGGCAACAAAGTGAGGGTCAGGTTGAAAATTAGATTGTTTATATTCATGACACAGTCTTAAACTAAATTGACGGTGAACGCTAGTGATGAACCATAGGTAATATGTGAATCCATCATGAACATCAGGGGAGTTTTCATGAACAAAATGTTGGATCAAATTCATGTATTGAACATGAATATGGATGCAATTGAGGCAGAGAATGTCGAACTTAGGGATAATTTTAGTGAGTAGGGATAAAGTTATGCATACCTCAAGATGTGATATGAGTATCTTGAATGGATATATGTTTTATAAGAAGAGCTTCGGCATAAAATCACATGAAAAAGACCTTTGTCGACGCGTTTCGAACCAACTAGTGTGGTTCATTGTCAGGACAAGTTGAAGAAACATATCTAGCCTAGCATGCTAAATAGACTATGCAGAGACTCCAACGGATAATTAACGACTATTTTGGACCCTAAGTCAAGGTCAAAATTACATTAATAAATTAATTATTATTTTTATTTTAATAATCCTATTAATAATATATTACTCTAAAATAAGTAAACTTAGGTACAAATGGTACATGAGAGAATAATTAAAATTCTAAATGTTATTAAAATTATATAAATAAAATAAAATAAATGATTTATTTAATAATATCCATTCTTAGTCAAAAAATAAAGGTAATCGGTTGTTAGGATAGAAGTAAATGAGTACTAATATTATTAGGATACAAATAAATATATAATTTTAATGGTAAGTTTCAAGACTTAAGTTGCTCATTTGTTAATTTATTTATTAATATGCATAAGTTATGTATATGGTCAAAGAAGTGTTAATAATCATGAAGACTGTTTTAAAAATAAAGTTAATTTGTATCTAATTTATTAATTAAAATAATATACCTGCCAAGAACATCTATAGGATTGTTTATTACTTAATTTTAATTAGTTTATTACGATAATATATATATATATATGATAATATATATGTATCTATATATATATATATTATTTTATCAGAATATAATGTAAAATAGTTTAAAGATAGGAGAGATATCTATATTTAAATAAATAAATAAATACTTAGTAATAATGATAAAGATAAAACTATGAAAGAAAATAAAATTAGAACCAAGAATAAATAGTAACTAATTCCGTATTAATAATGACCTAATGAATGCATTAAATAATTAGATAATGTAAAAATCATACAACTACATCAAATCAAATAATTGGAATTATAAATAAATATATATATATATAATATATATATATTATATATATAATTATATATATATATATATATATATATATATATTAATATATAGATAGATAGTATTTATATATATATATAAAAGAAGCATATATCTAACATTAAGACGAAAGATAATCTTAATGATAATACTCAAAAACAGAAACGGGGGAGAATGTACAGCCGCTCGATATCTATAACGCGAATGAAGTCAAAGAAATTGAAGTTGAAAAGGCACAAGCCATGGATGAGATCGCAAATTTATAGAAGAGTCTTTATGAATCTCTCAATGAGATTATGATTTTGAAAAAGGCACTAGGGAAAGGTTCAATTGGCAAAGCTTCCCACATCAAGATTAAGGAACCAGATTCATATGATGGAATGAGAAGTGTGAAAACACTTGGAAAATTTCTATGGCATATGGAACAATACCTTGAATAGTTTGACCTTACATCGAAAGAGGCCAAGCTGAAGGTTGCTGCAAAATTCCTTACGAAGGATGCCAAGATGTGGTGGAGGTGAAGAGTGGATCAGATTTCCCATGGTGATGCTAAGGACACCTTGACTTGGGAAGAAATGAAGGAAGCATTCTTGGCTCATTTCAGCCCACAAGATGAGAGATGGGATGCATGAATGCAGGTTAATTACATCAAGAAAACCTGATCTGAAAATGGAATGTACTTGTTTAAGCGCGCAAGGTATCCATTTTCAATAATTTAAAATGTGAGTTATACACTCCAAGTGACTTCTAAAAAGGTGAAAACTTATTATTTCTTATACAGAGATAGACTGTAGGGGCATTCACTGGACATGGCACCTCTAAAGAAGGGATGAGTTCCAGAGGCTACCTGGCCCTCTACAGGCTCTGCCTAAAGAAATAACAAAGTAAACACTCAGAAGTCTTTAACATACACATACTTGAAGTTTGATGTCTTGCGGAATAAGACAAATAACTTTCTGCAACTGAATAGGTGAATATGTGTGTATGAAAGTTATGTATATTTGTTGTTTAACACTTTATATCAGTTTTGTTTAGCATATCATCTTCAAAAAATAAAGACATCAAAATGATAAAGCACTTCACCCCTTCTGGGCTACATCTGCTGGACCAAGCCTCTCCAATTAGGCTTGTCCTCTTGTATTAAAAATGCTACAAAGGCTAATACAATAATATGGGTGTCTCAAAAGACATATCTGACTGTAAATACAGAATCAGAAGATAGAAATTAGCTAAACATGCCCTTTCCCAAGCACTAAACAGTGAAATTGTACCTTATGCAGTACTTTCCCCAATTGGCCCTAGTGGCCCTTTAAACTTGCATGGAGAATTTCGAGGTGAAGATGACCTCAATTGGCTCTGAAACCTCTTCCATTAGACTCAGAAGGTTGAAAATAGCAGACATAGGCTTCTGAATCACCAAAAATAGATGAACATAGCCCCCAAACAGCTCAAGCACTAAAATGGCCCTAGTGGCCCTGAAAGCTTCCATGAAGCTAAACAGTGAGAAGAATGCCTCAACAGGAAAAATGAGATGTAGAAATAGATTCAGAATGCTGAAAAACTTCAAGAATGACCTTTGTTCCACATTCAATGGCTGCACAATTCCCAATGCAGCTCCCAAACTGATTTGGCCCTAGTGGCTCCTAGAACTTCCACGAAGCTAAAACACTTGCAAACGACCTCAGATGGCTGTGAAACCTGTGCCAATGGCTTCCAAAGGTCGAAGAGACCCAAAAAAAAAAATCGTCCAAAACGGACTTTCCTAGCCAAAGTTATGGCCATTTACTCCCAACTGCCAGTTGCCCTTGGAAAACTCCAGTTAACTTTAGTTGGAGCCAGTTAGGCCTGCCAAATATGGCGGCCTGCCCAAATTTGGCAGTCCACTGAACTTTCTGCCAACTGGACTGTCAGTTAACGGCCAGTAAATTCCGAATGTGATCACAAAAATCGGGCTGGTGGTTTGCATTGGATTTCGTGCCGACGATTAAGGGTTTAGGCCCACAGTTTTGGGTGATGGTCACGTGTATGGGGGGTTGGCCATTAGGGGTTGGCCCCCTTGGGGCTCCGCTCAAAGCAATTTTAAACTTCATAAAGTGTTTGTCCCAGACTATAAACAAGTTTTGCTTGTGTGGTGCAATGGTAAGGCGCTGCGTTTGTATATGGTAGGTCGCGGGTTCGATTCACAACCTAACCAAAATTTTAAACATATGCCCAAATATTGATGTCACCTTGGGCCACGTGGTGGCATTTGGGCTTGCCACATGGCAACCTGTGATTAGCTGCCCAAAAAGGAATATTCCAAGGAATATTCTATAGAATTTTTTTTTTTTTTGAAAAAAATTCAAAAATTAAGAGTCATTGGGTGATTTTGTTTTTGGCATAACTTTCTGATACGGTGACCGTTTTTTGAACTGTTTGCGGTGTTAGAATTAGGAGGTTGAGCTATATCTGGTCGTTTAGGTTTGAACCAGTTTTGAGCACTTTCATTTTTGACCATTTTACAACACTTGGTCCTGAGCTCCTGATCACACCTCCCAAATGAGAAGGCTTTTGGTCCCCAAAAGCTTACTGAATCTCTGAACTAAACTATACAACACTTGAGGAATAGAAATATCCTCTTCTGTTAAGCCAAAAGAACATATTGATGCCAAAATGTCCTGCCTTGCCAACTGTTGTCATGGCGACGTTTCGCTGCATAAGCCAAGTACTCGTTGAATCCTGACCAAGTTCTTTTTCCAGACAAATCTAAAATTGCAGGAACCAGCAATGAAACTTGCTGATATATGAGCTGAAATATTCCTCCGAACATGTGGGCTTGCCAACTGTCATGATGCCCATCCATGACACCTCCACTCCAAAAGAATAGTTGCCTCCCAAATGAGAAGGCTTTTACAAAGATGAAACACTTCATCATTTCTCCTCTTTACAATCTTGGAGATCAAATTAACTTTTTCCAAGTCAATATTACATTACATGCATGGTTAAAAACAAAGTAATTAACCCTTCAAGTTAATCACACATACATGTTTAAAATACAAGGAAATCATCATGATCCCTATGCTCATGCATATCATTCTCATGCATGCAGTTTATCTTTCAACTTTCTCTTAAGTACAATCAAAAGTACAATATCCTCGATCACATGTACATGTACTTTCAAAGCTGAAATGAATATAACTTTCGCTGCGATAGAGTGAGTCTCATACTCAGCTTTTCCATCCTACAACTTGCATTCCCTTAACAGAGAAATGCTTTCAATCAAAAGACATGCAACTTTAATTGGATAAGAATTCTAACCATTTTTTACCAATCCATTTCAAATGTGCTTCCCTTAACTGCACATTGATATCAACATGTGTATCATCCTGACACATATCAATGATGGAAAATTCCTTCCCATAATTGCCATACTCTTTCTCCCATTTCTTCAACTTTCATGGAAGCATTGTTGGATTTAGAGTCCAACACCTTTTAGCAGTATGTCCTTGCTTATGGCAGTAGGTGCAACACATGTGCATCCTCTTGACAGCATGATTTGCCTTGTCCAATGGAACTTTGGCTTCTTGCTTCCTTTCCTTCAAAAGTTTCCTGTATGTGGCCATTCTCTTCCAACATCTAGAAACATTATGGTTATCCAAACCACAAAAGGAACATGCAATTATTTTCCCATATCTATGTGGAAATTTACCATGCTTTACATGATCAAAGCAAATATGATTGAAATAAGATTTATACCTTTCTCTTTCACCTTTATTGCCTTCATGAGGAGGTGAATCAAATGAAGAAGAAGCTCCTTTTGGAACACCATCAATCACTTCAATGGTTTTAGAGCTTTCACAATTCTCTTGTTCAAGGGCACGCTTATGCACACCTTCTTCTTACAAGGTATGTTTCAAACTATTGCATTCCCCAAGAATACAATCTTTACCAACTTGAGGTAGGGAACTTGAAATGAAACTCTTTCCAGGAACTGTTTCAATTGTCTTCATGGCTGCTTTGGAACTTTCTCCATAAGATTGTCCATAACCAAGACACAAATTCTTAGGCCTTAACTCAACCATTATTGGCTCAACTATAACCTGTGCATGTTTGCCCAATCCTTTTCCTTCATATCCCATTTTGGACATCAACTTGGACCCTATGCCTCTGGTATGTTTCTCAAAATAACCAACACACTTTTCAATTGAGGAAATTGAAGACAAGTTTGAATGATTTACCTCATCCTCGTGCATTTTCTTGGACAAAGCTTCTTGAGCTTGAAGGAGTTGTTTCTCCATGTAATGCAGTCTTTAGAGAATTATTTCCTTCTCATCCTTCATAGCCAACAATTGTGCATGAAACTTAACACTTTCTCTTTGATCTTCAATGAGAATCTGCACCATGTCCTTCACCTTAATGAACTCATTCTTCATGTCATCATTGAAGAATTTTGTGAAGGAGGAAACTTCACTTGTGGAAGAAGTTGAAATTATGTAAATGGTCAATTAAACAAAAGAAACTTCCAAATAAGAGTTCTCAAAACTGTCAATCAAATGACAAGCTTTAACCAAATGTCAAACAAAAAACCCCTTCTTATTCAAGCAACCATTTGCAACAAATAAAACAGTCAATCTCTTACACTGCTTTAACACCTTTTGCACAAACAAATGCTCAACCTGAGCTCTAATACCATATGATCTGAAAATGGAATGTACTTGTTTAAGGGTGCAAGGTATCCATTTTCCATAATTTCAAATGTGAGTTATACACTCCAAGTGACTTCTAAAAAGGTGAAAACATCTTATTTCCTATACAGAGATAGACTGTAGGGGCATTCACCAGACATGTCACCTCTAAAGAGAGGATGAGTTCCAGAGGCTACCTGGCCCTCTATAGGCTCTGCCTAAAGAAATAACAAAGTAAACACTTAGAAGTCTTTGACATACACATACTTGAAGTTTGATGTCTTACAGAATAAGACAAATAACTTTCTGCAGCTGAATAGGTGATTATGTGTGTATGCTAGTTATGTATATTTGTTATTTAACACTTTATATCAGTTTTGTTTAGCATATCATCTTCAGCAAATAAAGACATCAAAATGATAAAGCAGTTCACCCCTTCTGGGCTAAATCTGCTGGACCAAGCCTCTCCAACTAGGCTTGTCCTCTTGTATTGAAAATGCTACAAAGGCTAATACAAGAATATGGGTGTCTCAAAAGACGTATCTGACTATAAATAAAGAATCAGAAGATATGAATTAGCTAAACATGCTCTTTCCCAAACACTAAATAGTGAAATTGTACCTTATGCAGTAATTTCCCCAATTGACCCTAGTGGCCCTTTAAACTTGATTGGAGAATTTCGAGGTAAATATGACCTCAATTGGTTTTGAAACCTCTGCCATTAGACTAAGAAGGTCGAAAATAGCAGACATAGGCTTTTGAATCACCAAAAATGGATGAAAATAGCCCCCAAACAGCTCAAGCATTGAAATGGCCCTAGTGGCCATGAAAGCTTCCCTGAAGCTAAACAGTGAGAAGAATGTGTTAATAGGAAAAATGAGTTGTAGAAATGGGTTCAGAATGCTGAAAACCTTCAGGAATGATCTTCATTCCACATTCAGTGGCTGCACAATTCCCAATGCAGCTCCCAAACTGATTTGGCCCTCGTGGCTCCTGGAACTTCCACGAAGCTAAAACACCTGCAAACAAATTCAGTTGGCTGCGAAACCTATGCCAATGGCTTCAGAAGGTCGAAGAGAGACAAACAAACAAAAAATTCGTCCAAAACAGACTTTCCTAGCCAAAATTATGGCCATTTACTTCGAACTGCCAGTTGCCTTGAAAAACTCCAGTTAACTTTAGTTGGAGCCAGTTAGGCCCGCCAAATATGGTGGTCCGCCAAACTTTCCGCCAACTAGACTGTCAGCTAACGGCCAGTAAATTCCGCATGTGACCGTAAAAATTGGGCTGGTGGTTTGCATTGGATTTCCTCCCGACGGTTAAGGGTTTAGGCCCACATTTTTAGGTGACGGTCACGTGTATGGGGGGCTGGCCATTAGGGGTTGTCCCCCTTGGGGCCCCGCCCAAAGAAATTTTAAACTTCATAAAGTGTTTGTCCCACACTCTAAACAAGTTCCGCTTGTGTGGTGCAATGGTAAGGTGCTGCGTTTGTATATGGTAGGTCGCGGGTTCGATTCACAACCTAAACAAATTTTTAAACATATGCCCAAATGTTGATGTCAACCTGGGCCATGTGGCAGCCTCTGGGCTTGTCACGTGGAAACCTGTGATTGGCTACCCAAAAAAGAATATTCCTTGGAATATTTTGTAGAATATATATATATATCTTGAAAAAAATTCAAAGATTAAGAGTCATTGGGCAATTTTGTTTTTGGTGTAACTTTCTCATACGACGACCATTTTTCGAACCGTTTATGGTGCCGAAATTAGGAGGACAAGCTCTATCTATTCATTCAGGTTTGAACTAGTTCTGAGCACTTTCATTTTTGACCATTTTACGGCACTTGGTCCTGAGCTCCTGATCAAAACCAAAAGTATACAAGCTTATCAACAAGAATTTGCGAGTGTGATCTTGGAGTTAAATGACATGGCAAAGAAAGACAAGGTTTCAAACTTCATTTTTAGATTGAAACCTTAGGTATGCAGTGAGGTGAAGAGACAGAAGATAAAAAACTTGAGCAAGAATTTTCTACGGTTGATAGATTGGTAGACCATTACAACAAAAGGACCAAGGAAAAGAAGAAGATGCCTAATAAACTAAAGGAGAGATATAAAAGGATGATGAGGTGAGAATAGGTGTTAAACCAAAGGCAAAGAATCCTTTTAATTATTGGTCATTCGAAGGTGACCATACAATTAATAATTGTCCTTGAATATCGAAAGTCGTAGCTATTACATAGATAGATGGGAAGAGGAAGGAACCAATGGTTGGATGCTACAAATTTTGGGTGCTGAAACGGTAATGAAGGATATACAAAAGTGTGATTCTGAGAGAAACAAATTGGAGTATGTTGAGATAAAGGTTGGGCAAGGCACATTACTTACCATGGTGGAAAATAGTGCAACTCATAACTTCAAGAGAGAGGAAGCAACAAGAAAAGTTGGATTGAATTTCATTCCAACTCAATCTTCTCTCAAGGTAGTGAAATATCCACCAACCCAAGTGATTGTAGTGGCAGAGCCCATGGAGGTGAAGATTGGTGAATAGTTAGGCAAATTTGACTTCACAATCGTGCAGATATATGACTATGAAGCAGTTTTTGGGATATAATTCATGAAGCAGTTTGAAGCAATGATCATTCCACATTTGAGGAAGATCTATATTTACAATGGAAGGGATGACATACCATTGAGTGTCGTGGTCATGACATCGATGAACAACGAGTGTAATATAACAATGAAAGGTTTAGAAGAAGTTAAACAAAACAAATAATTCTATGAGAGGCTGAGCCGAAAGGAGGAAAAAATCATGGAGCAAGCAGAGGTCATAAGAGAATTACTGGATAGCTATCTTGATATGACAAGAAGGCTAGAGGAAATGGAAGAGTGCATGAATTCAAACCAACGAAAGGAGGATTAAGAGGCATACATGTAGAGATTAGAGGAGGAGAATGTTGGTACTAGGATCAAGATGTTGGAGAAAAATGAAGATGGGGATGGAAGACCATCAACCTTACCAGACCCACCATCTTTTTGAACTTAGAAAGGAAGATGGGCTCATTTTCATCTTCTTAGGACAATGAGACCCCTTGAAGTGATGAGCATACCATGAGGCGAGACACGAAGGAGGATCATATGAAAACATGATGTGATGACAATTGTGATGATGTTAGATTGATGCATTCTTGTGGAGCAGGTGATATGATCAGATTAACTACCCGACTAGTCACCATCATGAGGGGTACCAAAACAATATGTTCTAAAGAATTTGCGACGAGACATGGGCATGGAGCAGGTCATAGGAAGAGCTATCTGGTTACCACAATGGAGATGATGTATTTGGATAAAGTGAGTTTGTGAGGATGGTTTTGTCAAGGGTGATAAAATTTTTAAAGTGGGGGAGGATGTTAGGACCCCGAGTTGGCAGTACAACCAACAGGCACACATGACCGCCCACAAACATGGAGAGAGGTAAAAAAGTGTATAATTGAGTTGAGAAAAGAGCGCATGATGAGCGCGCCCGCACAAAGACATGGCATCCACCTATGAAATAAGGCAACTTGGTGACATGGGCATTGGAAAGCAAGTTGGAAGGTGTGTGCCTTGAGCACACCCACATGGAGGTGGGGCACCTGATACAAAACCAAATGTCATAAGGAGGAGAGCACCCGCACATAGGGAAAGCACACCAGGCAGAGCTTGGTCCATCTCTCCATCATACACATTATAGTGCCCCGCAACATGGGGTGCCTGGGAAATGCCGACATGACTAAGTGGAGACAAAGATGTGGGGCAACAACGTTGTGCGACACAAGCATAAAGCGGTGAAGGATTGGCATGCAGACCAAGCAAGCACCCACCATACTATTGGTCGGCTAAGATGATTGGAAAACATGTCAAGTAGACCCAAGTTGGATGAGGGTTATTTACCACAAAGGAAGGATTGTATAAGTAAGATGAACAGTCATTTGAACAAGGAATTTGAACTAAGTAAGCAAGTTGACCAATATCACAGAATGCACTTGGAAACCTATGATATCACAAAAACGAGGAATTCACACCAAGAGTATGAAAGAGACGTAGAAAATGTGACAGACAAGTTGAGGCTCACCTAGTGAGATTGAAAAATAGTTAGAGTTAAGTCTTTTGGGTCTGGGCATAATTTTGAGGTTTCTAGTTGGTCACATTGTTTAGGCAGAAGTTGCCCTATCTAGTAGGGGTAATGACAGGCTACACGACTTGGGAAATACCAAGTGGACTATTCGTTGGTGCAACGAGGTAACTACCACTCACTTGTAAATTGTACATTACACTTGTAAAATATTATTGCAGAATCTAGTATAATATTTGGGGTGAACTATTGGGAGTTTCCAATTTTTTTGTGAACGATATCACATTGTTTTTCTACATGCGTTATGGTTATTGCACATTGAATTTAATTGAAGCTAATGTAATTCCACTACATATGTAATTGGAGGAAAACTTAAAATAAAAACTAAGTGTTGGTAGTAGGTGTAGTTTAGGTGGAATAAACGTGAAAAGTGAAAACTCATCAGTGTCACACAACACTCACAAGTGGACTTCAAGTCACCACAACATGGGGTTGTGACACATCCGCTACCACTATAACATCTAGGTGAACCTGCATAGCCTCAAGCATGACACATGAGTAAATTGAGGATTAAACCTATGACTCACATGGCGGCATGAATGCCTTAGTAGTGCATTCACTCGCGAATAGGCGACACACCTGAGGGTTACTTCTAATATTATGCTTAATTGGATATAGATTTTTAATATGTCTGTGTGTGTGTGTGTGTGTGTGTGTGTATAGAGAGAGAGAGAGAGATATTTCATTTATATAATACTTCTTAATTAATACTATAGTTTATTATTCTTATTATGTTTAAATTGATTGCCCTTTCATTATGTTTTATTATATTTTTTATTCTTTGTTATTAAAATTTGTTAATTTCTTTAAGATAATTTAGTAATTAATAATTTTAGTAATTAATAAGTTTTTGAACTTTACATAAAAATTTGATGAGTAATTTATATGTCATTATTCATCTTATTACGATCCAATACTTTAGAATGTGATTTTTACTTAAATATTTTCTTGAATACAATATGAATCACAAAAACCTTAATTTAGAGATAATATACACTTATATATCACCAACCTAGATCCATCTTAAGTGGGGATGCCAAGAGCGAAGAGGAATTAAATCTCTTTTCATTCTAAAATATGTTTAAATATCGAGAGATTTGATCCATATTGGTGCTTTTGGTAGTTTCGAAGTTAAGATAGATTTGAGTTGGTTTAATTTCTTCCTTCAAATCAAATATATTCCACATAAAAACCAAGGGTCAATACCATGCGTTCTCATAAACGTGGAGCTCAAAAACTATTAGTAACTTGACCAAGTCAAGTTTACCTTATTATTTATTTTAATTTTAATTTATTCTTGTTTTAACCCTTTTGGGGTTTTTGGTAGTTCTCGAGTTAAGATAGATCTAGGTTGGTTTAGTTTCCTCCTTCAAATAAACTATATTCCACATGAATACCATGGGTCAATACCATGCGTCCTCATAAACCTGGAGCTGAAAAACTACTAGTAACTTGACTAAGTCAAGTTTACCTTATTATTTATTTTAATTTAAAGTTATTTTCCTTTTAACTCTCTTGGTGCTTTTAGTAGTTCCGGAGTTAAGATAGATCTAGGTTGGTTTAATTTCCTCCTTCAAATAAACTATATTCCACATGAATACCATGGGTCAATACCATGCGTTCTCATAAACTTGGAGCTCAAAAACTACTAGTAACTTGACCAAATCAAGTTCACCTTATTATTTATTTTAATTTAAAGTTATTTTCGTTTTAATCCTCTTGGTGCTTTTAGTAGTTCCGAAGTTAAGATATTAGGTTGGTTTAATTTCCTCCAAATAAATTATATTCCACATGAATACAATGGGTCAATACCATGGGTTCTCATAAACCTGGAACTCAAAAACTACTAATAACTTGACCAAGTCAAGGTTACTTTATTATTTATTTTAATTTAAAGCTATTTTTGTTTTAACATAAAATTATTTTATAGTCAACCTTTAAACCTACTAATAAAATTCATCTTAAAAACTAAATTAATTATTTAATTAATCAACTAAAATATTATTATTATTTAAATTTTTATTAATTAAATAAAAAATAAAAAATAATATTATTATTTATATTTATTTAACATTAATATGTTTGAAACTTTCACATAAATAACATCTTTTCCCTACTAAATTAGAAAATACTCATAAATATAATAAACTGAAATATTAAAAAAAAATACATCCACCCACATTACCAATATAATTTAAATCTTAATAAATACAAAATAGTAATACTATATCCACTTAACCATATAAACAAATAGTTCCTCCCCTACTTTAACCACTCATAGTAACAAGAATAAATCAATGTAGAACTACCCAATAATAATGGTTCTATATGTAAGATATATTTCCCATCCCATGACCTTATTTTAATTTATATATATTTTTTTATATAACTAAATTAATAATTTAATATTATAATGGAATCTTCAACCGTGTTGTTTAAAAATTAAAAGCCAATTATTCACATCTCCACGATGTAAGATTCACAATTGGTTTACATAAATCCACGGAAAACTCAAAGACACGATTAAAGTTTTGACCACATCAATATACCACAATGTCAGAATAAAAACTCAACTGGTTACTCAGTTGCAAAATCCCGGGCATGTTTCAGCTCCAATCATTTCTGATCGTCTCAAAATAAACAGTCAAACCCCCTCTCATTTCTTTTGCTATTCAAACCCCTCTCGGTATGTTCTTTTTATTTGGAATGTTATAAATTTGTTATACACTGGTCTGCTATTAGCATTTTGAAAATGGAGTATTTTCGTTGGAAAGAATTGCCACAGGATATACAGGAGAAAGTATTGGCACGACTCCCTCTCCCATGCATTGGTAGATTTCGCAGTGTGTGTAAAAAATGGAATAACCTGCTTTCATCCACAAGATTTGTAACAACTCTATGGGCCCAAACCCCTGCCCACAGAAACCCATGGCTCGTTGCCCTCTGTTGGCTCAATGTCGTTGAATTTTGTCCGTCATACAACTTCACCACGAAGACATGGGAGAAGCCCTTCTCATTTTCCTTCCTACGGGAGAAGGCAGCTGCTATAGCGGGGGGTTTTCGTGTCGGGCTTTGTCATATGTCATCAGCCGCAGGTCTATGTATAGTGGACCTAATGCCACTAGGTTTAAGAAGTGAAACATTGCCCATAGAAGAAAATTTTCTTTGCAACCCAATAACACGAACATTCCTGAAACTTCCGAATATCCCATCCAGGAAGAGCATAGTCATAATGGAAGGGGAGGGAAACACCTACAAAATTGTGGCGTTCAGTGAGTCGGGTGATGGCGGGCATATAGTGTCCATTTATGATCCCTCTCAAAAGATCTGGACAATGGTCGGACAACTGCCCAGCAATTTGAAATTAGCTGACGGAAGAATGGTTGCCTCGAAGAGTTCTGTCTATTCTTTGGTGTGTATGGAAAGCTACGGGTATGGCATTGTGGGCTTCAATATCGGAGATGGCACGTCCAATATAATACCGTTGCCGAAATTGATTGATACCAACCCTCAGTTTTTCGCCTGTCGAGGAAGGCTGCTACTTGTGGGATACGTCCACATCGACCATCAAGTTGAAGTGCACGATGAGCATGAGTTCCAAGACGAGTCTGCAGAGCAGCTCCAGGACGAGTTCACAGTGGAGCGGCAAGATGAATGTGCAGAGGACCTTCAAGATGAGTTTGCAGATGACCTCCAGGATAAGTCTGAGTTTGCAAATGAAGTTGAATATGAGTTCGAGGATGAAGCTAAATTTGACAATGAGTTCGCGGATGAGCTCCAGGAGCAGTTTCTTATTTGGGAATTACAGGAGAATATGGCTTCTTCCTCCAATTCCTCTCCCTCTTCATGCTGGAAGGAGATTGCAAAGATGCCTTCATCAGTTTGCAAGAAGCTGAGTAATAATATGATCACAAATTGGCTAGTCTATCTTGAGTGCGTAGGAGCAGGGGATTATGTGGTTTTTTCCATAGTTTCAAGAAATGAGGTTTTCTATTATGATTTGAGCCAGCAGTTATGGGGATCTTTTCATTTCCAATCAGAGACTGACCGTGCGAGTCTCTTTGCATTTGAACTAAGGCCCGATGTTAAGGTAGAGTAATCCTGACCCTAAAAGGATAGACTAGAATTGGTAGTCCTACTAATATGCCAGGATTGAGACTCGAGTTTTCTTAATTTTATTATACCTTAGTCTTATGGATCGCGAGTTTGTGAATGTAGTGGTGCCGATTAGATTGTAAATTTAGAAAGATGGTTGTAAGGATTAGGGTTGTAGTTGTAAATTGCCTCTAAGGTGATAACATTGAATTTGTTTGGTTTTCCTTCAAGTTTATAGCCCTTGTGTTGTTTGGAGTTAGTTAGTTTGTTTTGTGGTGTCTTTGAGGTGCATGTTGAAGATAAGTTAGTGTGTATTGTAATGGATTTGCTTCTGGTTAGAATAGTTTTGATATTTATTATTATGATATTGAGTATTTATGAAATATCAATTTTCAGTGGGATGTCAATGTATATTGTAAGAATAAATGTTGGTTTAGTTGTTTGGGATTTTCTGTCATTGTAATTTCTTGCTGATAAGTGTTAAAGGTGGTTTATGTTGACACAATTATTATTTAAGTTATATGTTAATTATTGTTCTAAGTTTTATTTAGAACTTCTTGTGGTGCATTTTCAAGATTGCACATAATGTGGTTTTCGTTAATATTTAGAGCTTCTTGTCATGCATTGTCAAGATTTCACATAATGTGGTTTTTGCTAATATGTATCAATGATTTTTTTGAAAAGATTACTCGATTTAGTTAATTTGTGAAGGGTTATGGATTTGATGGTTCCATTCTCTTGTGACTTCAATTCCATGTTATTTTTCATTATAATTATTTTCGATGATGATCTTTATGAAAATTAAGTTTCATAGTTTGCATTGTTGAGTTTCACATTGGTTGCAGATAAATAATAAATGTTGCACTTAGATCGATTTCAATATCAACACAAATGTTTGTAATTGTATAGTGTTACTCAACTTTTTGGGGAGTGAGAGATGGGAAGGGAGAGATAGGTCTACATTACATTAGTCTATGTTTGTAATCGTATAGTGTTACTCAACTTTTTGGGGAGGGAGAGATGGGAAGGGAGAGATAGGTCTACATTACATTAGTCTAAAAAAAACTGAAAAAATAAATAAATAAATAACCAATATTTTTTAAAAGTAGGCTAGCGAATATTCCGTCCATATAAAAGGATAATTGGACAAAAAGCTTGCTCAATCATGAACAATCAATCTTCAGCAGCTTGAGTTTTTCAATCTTGCTTGCTCTATTCACCAGGGCCAGATGAATGTCATCCTCACGTGTGGAGTTTTGACCATGGAGACAAAATAATTGAAACTATGAGATGGATTACGTTTTTGTTTTAGGTGTAGGAAAGAACCACTGTATGTAAATTTCCTATTTCAAAAATTAGTATTTTTGAGATAGGTGTCTATGAAAATATTGTTGTGTATGTAAATTATTTATGTGGTTTCTTCCATTATGTGTTCAAGCTCAAACTTCTTTCTAGCTTGCTTGGGGAGCA
>APFE031310761.1:70103-85170 GCA_000404065.3 Pinus taeda | reverse complement strand
GGAAAACAGAAGAGAGTAAGATTTCTCAGAGTTGGGAAAGAAAAGAAGAGCGAAAAATTAGAGCTTGTGCATACAGATGTATGGGGACCTGCTCAGGTATCATCTCTCGGCGGCTCTCGTTATTATGTTACTTTTATTAATGATGCAACTAGAAAAAATTGGATTTATTGTATTAAGAATAAATCTAATGTATTTGATACTTTCAAGAAATGGAAAGCTTTGGTTGAGATTGAGACAGGAAAGAAATTGAAGTGTCTCAGATCAGACAATGGAGGTGAATACTGCAGCAAATAGTTTGATAGGTATTGTTCAGAGCGTGGAATTCACATAGAGAAGACAGTTCCAAGAACACCACAAGAAAATGGTGTGTCAAAAAGGATGAACAGAACAATCATGGAGTGTGCAAGGTGCATGAGATTGCATGTAGGATTTCCTTTACAGTTTTGGGCAGATGTTGTAGATACTGTAGTTTATCTAATAAACAAAGGGCCTTCAAGTTCCATGGATGGTGGTGTTCTAGAGGAAGCATGGACAGGTAAAAAGGTAAACTACTCCTTTTTAAAGCCTTTTGGTTGTGAGGCCTTTATCCATATTAATAAAGAAAATAGAACAAAGCTTGAGGCAAAGTCAAAGAAATGTACCTTTATTGGATATGCTGTCAAAGATTTTGGTTATCGCTTATATGATTACAAAAATCACAAAATCATTAGGAGTAGAGATGTAATATTCAATGAAAAGGTCTTGTATAAGAATCAGTTGCAGGAAAAGAAACAAGAAAAAGAAAACAAGGAATACGTAGTTCTTGATGAGATCACTGAAAAATTAAAGGTGCCTGAAAAAAATAATAATCAACAACCACCACAACAACAACAGGCATCCCAAACACCTGAAAGTGGTGTTAGAAGATCTACTAGGATAATTATACCCCCTGAACGATACTCTCCTTCATTATATTATTTATTGTTGATTGATTCTGGTGAACCCGAATGTTATGAAGAAGCAATACAGGTTGAAAGCAGGAAGAAGTGGGAGCTAGCCATGGAAGAAGAGATGGAATCCTTAATGCATAACTAGATTTGGGACTTAATCAGGTTGCCTGCAGGAAAAACTACATTGAAGAATAAATGGATTTACAGGCTGAAGGAAAAAGATGGAGGAAAACAAAGGTACAAAGCTAGACTTGTGGTGAAGGGGTTTGCACAGAAGAAAGGTATTGATTTTGATGAAATATTTTCTCCTGTTGTTAAAATGACTTCAATCGAACTATTTTAAGTCTAGTGGTTGTTTGAAAGATTTCATCGAGCAGTTAGATGTTTAAAGACAAACCTTCTGGCTATGGGCCATTTGAGAGATAGAGATCTATATATGCCAGCATCCACAGGATATGACGTGTAAAGAGGAGAACTAGTGTGCAGTGAAGAGAGCTTGTGATGAGACTTTAAACAGCGCTCCAAGCAGTGTGGTATCTAAAATGACAAGGGTTTATGTCTGAACCAAGGTTTATACTAGATGTCACCTATCATTGATGTTTATTGAAAAAAAACCATGATGGCAGATTATTATATTGTTTATTGTATGTAGATGAACATGGCTTGTCTGCGGATCTAACATGCAGGAAATAAATGTGCTCAAAAGAAAATTGGCAAATTCATTTGCAATGAAGGATTTGGGAGCTACAAAATAAATCCTTGGTATGAGAATAACTAGAGACAGGAAAAATCGTAAATTAACATTGTCTCAGAATGAGTACATACAAAAGGTGTTGAAAAGATTTAACATGGATAATGCAAAACCAGTTAGTACACCTTTTGCTAGCCATTTCAAACTTAGCAAGGAAATGTGCCCAAAGACCCAAGAAGACATGGATTATATGTCTAAAGTTCCATATGCATAAGCAGTTGGAAGCTTAATGTATGCAATGGTCTGCACAAGGCCTGATATTGCACATGCAGTGGGAGTTGTAAGCAAGTATATGAAAAATCCAGGAAAGGAACATTGGATGGCAATGAAATGGATTCTCAGATATTTGAAAGGTACCACAAACCAAGCATTATGCTTTGGTGGTTCAAACATTTCCCTACAGGGATATGTTGATGCAGATATGGCAAGTGACAGAGATAACATGAGGAGCACTACAGGATATGTATTTGTTGTTGGAGGAACAGCTATCAGTTGGGTTTCAAAAATCCAAAGTGTTGTTGCACTTTCAACAATAGAAGCAGAGTATGTTGCTGCTACAGAGGCTAGTAAAGAAATGATTTGGTTACAAAGGTTTATGGGTGAATTGGGTAAGGAGCATGATAAGGGCACGTTATACAGTGATAGCCAAAGTGCCATTTATCTTGCAAAGAACTCAGCATTTCATTCCAGGACTAAACACATACAGCTCAAGTACCATTTCATACGATCAGTGTTGGAAGATGGAGAGTTGAAGCTGGAAAAGATACACACTAGCCAGAATCCTGCATATATGCTAAAAAAAAGTTGTAACCAGGGAGAAACTAAGAGTATGCTCAGTTTCAATTGGTCTTCAAGGATGATGATGAAGATGAGAAACAACCAAGTCCAAAGAGGAGTCATTTTCCAGCAAATGAAGTAGCAGTGGAGTTGCTACAATCATTCTCCAAGTGGGAGATTGTTGGGTGTGGAGCATGATTATTTAGAGGTCTTTGTTTCAGCCAGATGTATACCCCAGGAAGCTTGTACACCCCTCCATGAGGGGTGGTGCGGGCGGGACTTGTCCCCCCTGTGGGGGGTCTGGGGACCAGTGGTCCCCCAGTGGGGGTTTCGGGGGCAGCGCCCTCAAAGCTAAAAATAGATGTAAAATTGCCTTGTAAAAGTATAGTAATTTCTAGTCAATTTGGGTCATTCATTAGGCGGATGATTTGAGAGTAGAATTTATGTTTCGTTTAGGGTTTTTTTCCCTAGAAGGCAACCCCTCTCTTTGTATGAGGGAATTGTATTGAGGCTGTAAAATATAGATGTGTATTCTCTAAGTGAGAAATGGAGAGGTGAGACTATGAGAGAAAACAAAGGATATTACAGTGGATCTGCTATAGGTTGTGTCTCTTCATTTTGCTAGATAATAGAAAGGAAGGATTGGCTGTTCAGGGTGGACGTAGCTCAAACTGGGTGAACCACGTATATCTGTGTCTCTCTAGTTTTATGTGTTTTCTGTGTTTATATTTATGCAATATTCTATGTGTTCCATTGCTCTATAATATGTAATTTTCTAACAATTCCTTGTTGTTTCTGATCTTTAATAAGCTGGATGATATATAAAGTCTTTAGGGAGGTGTTTGTAAGATTTTTAATAATCTGGTTCTATAGGTGGATAACAGGATTGAAGAAATATTTTTAGGAAACAATAGGTAGTGATATTTGTTCACCAAATAATCATGAATAAAATTTAGTTTAAGTTCTCTGATGGGTACTATGACCATTGTGGACAAAATATCCATCTCGATAGCGAACAACATCGATCAAATTTGATGGTTGAGGTTGGTGTGGTGCAAACCGAAGGAAATCCTTCCAAAAATCATACTGTATAGTTTTGTACATGTCCACAATGGCCGTCGTGTCACAAACGCATTCCACAATCAGGGAGAGTAAGGCCAACACCATCTGCACCACCACTCTTTCACTGTTATTTTTCCCAACAACAGTCTGACTCATGACACATATATGAGTCGTTGAACGTGGAAACTAGAAGACACTCTTGTTAATGGATGTCGGTCAAGGAATACAAATTGTTTCTCATTAAGTCTCTGTGTGGTGAGTGTGTTCAATCTTTTCATTTGCAACTGCATTTGAATAGTGACAATATGCACATTACAAAGATTTTATATATAATCCTGACGTGTGATGATCCTGAATCTGGAAATTAGTTAGTTAGAAATTTACATACGACTTGGTCGATTCTAGTGGTGAATGCACATTGAAGAATTGGCTACATTGGTGGGGGTCGTGAGGACATTTCTCCTTGGGCTTGACAGACAAGGACTTGTGTCTCCTTTTGGAACAACACCCTCATGCACGTATTCAAATCATTATTTCTTTCATGAAACTATGAGAAATGGATTATTGCTCACCCATTTGAATGAACTCCATCAGGGTTGACCTTAATGCCACTTTTTTGTTAGTGTCAATACTCATAGGGTTTAGAATCCTCTTCAAATTTTAAGGTGCAAAATCAGCTCAAATAGCCTTCTATGATGTAAGATGAAAATTTTGTGTCTCTAGAATCTTTGTCTAGAACTATGGGGCTTACATTGATTGTATGATTCTCCATTTAATTATGTAGTTTTCATCGTTGGTAGTGGAGAAAATAAGTCACCTTTAAAGTCATAATCGATTCTTTGAAGGATTTGCATGTCACCGGAAGCTTTTGGACAGAATAACTTTGAAGAGTATAGAGCTCCTTTCAAACCTCAAAGAAAAGAAAGTGACTCTTAGTATATGGCTAATTATAGTGAGGGATTATTTTAAGCAAGGAAAATTTGATGAGTTCCCACAAATTCTTGAGGAAGGGTCTAGTCAAGAAATTGATGAATACTTTTCTGATGTGAGGTATATGTTGGTTATATCTACAGTGAGTAATGTTGGTTGCTCCATTTAATTCTATTTGGTGTTCATGAGTGAATTGTTATGCATATGTAGTGGATTGTGAATGCATTACCGTCATTGTTTCTTTTTGGTTGGAGGATTAAGTATTTGCATTGAAGTCCTCGTATGTACATTGAATAGAGCTATTGCACACTAGTTATTTGGTGCACATTTATAGAGGATATTGTAGTGACATTGAATTGTGAGTTATTGTTGCTTCTTCCTCATTAGTTAATAGTTATGATCAGCTTTTTAAAGTGTAAGTTTGATAATGAATAAAATGACCAGACTTGATAATACATTAGAGTTATTGAATACTCTGATACATTCCAGTGTTGATGGGATGGTAAAAATCAGTAACAAAACCCTCACTGATATTAAAGCTTGTTTATTAAATGCACAAGAGAAGATAGAATTTTTTCAGCTTTAATCTCAGCTACAAAAAGAGGATCTACAATAGTGTACTCATTATTCTAACCTTGTTTTTGTTCATAAAATTACTCTCTTTAAGATTGAGATAAACTCCCATCAAAATGTAGAAACTAAGACAGTAAAGTTGAGGTTGATTCAAGAGCAGATGTAGAAATTCAACTTGCACTTCCCAAGCCCATCATCATAACTTGGGAAGAGATTGTCAACAATAAGCACAAAGCATGTCTTGGATTTATAAGGAGGCACCCTTTAATATTCCAGATTACTCAAAGCCCATCAAATTTCAGAGTGCCATATTTCTTCATGGCATCTCACCTTCACCTGTTCCAAATTCTACTCCTCCACATCCGCAGCCAAAAAGTTGTCAAATTCCAACATTGTGATTGAGTTGAACACGTGAAAGATCATTAGATTGGTCTCCACCCATGCAAGAATTGTGGGAAGCACACTCATTCTTCAAACGGATGCTTAAAAAAAATCCTCCTATAAGAACAAAGTTTCACCTTGGATGTATCACTTATTAGCAATGGGCTTCAATGACCAAGAAGATATTCTTCTCATATCACAGAATTTGGTCATGAGTACTAAAAAGTATTTCAGTTGAGTTTTATCCATATTCTCACCCTATATATGACAAGGGGGGAATTGATGGTCATATACAAGTTCCACAGATGCATCAAGCAAGCCTAAGCCACAACTTGAACCTGTTTCCTGAGCCTACATTTAGAGATATCCATACCCAGATTTAGAGTTGTAGCCAAAGACACAAAAACCCCTGACCATGCCTTTGGTTGGTGCCCTTCCTTAAATCACCATAGTTTGTAGATCTCCCCTTTCAAGGTTGAAGGTCTCCCTCTCCAAAGCATTAGGAACACTTCCTCTTTCAGATGACCTCATCTTCTTTCCAAATTTGGAAGATTTTTGGGAATCGCACTAAGAATTCCTTTGGTTGGTGGCCTTCCTTAAACCACCGCAAGTTGTATACCTCCCTTTTCCTAGTTGAAGGTCTCCCTATTCAAAGAATTATGGACACTTCCTCTAGCAAAATATTTCAGCTTCTTCAAGATTTAGAAGAGTTCGAGGAACTACACTATATGTTCCAATGTTGGTGGTCATCCTTAAACCACTTTCAGTTGAGACCTCAAGTTCTCCCGCCTTATGTTATTATCTCATAGATCACAGTCAGCTTAATTTTGTCATGCATTGTTGTATTTTTGTACTAAATCTCTCTTGTTGGGCTCGTATATTCCCCTTGGAATTAAGGGGCGAAATTTTGGACACCTAATCCGCTAAGGGTTGGTGTGGAATGTGAAAAGTCATTGATGTCCAAGAGACCACTTGGTATATGAAAACTAAGGGTCACAAGAATGTAATATAAATGTATATCATTATTAATAGTAATGCATTCAACGTTTTATCATGTCTACTATCTACATTCCATGTGTGTTTAACAATATCATTATAAAGGCCATGAAACAAATGGCTTTATTTCAATTCCCCTCACATCCATGAAGGGTGATCATGATAAAAGATTAAGTATAATTATAAAGTCCATGAAACAAATGGTTTTATTTAAATTTCACTCGCATCCATGAAGGGTGAGTGTGTCCTCCAAAATTTTAATCACAAGGAGTTGAAATTTGTGTTTCGATTCACCATAAATTGTTGTTCTCCTCCACGCCTAGGTTCAATTCCCACAAGTGACATATTGTCCTATTGTGATAAGGTTAGAAGGGTATATGTCTATTGGGATAGAGGTCCACTCTATTCTTCCTAGAGATGCCTCAGCCCTTGCTAAGTCATAATTCGTTATTTAAATTTCTAGCTTGCAATATGTTGGATATGCTCTTGGGTTATAGTGGAAAATTGTAGGTTTGGCCTCAAACCTAGCCTAGATCACTCCAAAGAATTACCAATTCCTTTATTTGTATGTGTGTGTGTTCCAATTCACCATAAGTATGTGAGGATAAGTATCCATCCTTAGTTTACTAATCATAATTGTAAGAGAAAATTATATCACTCATTAATCTCATGACAAGGTGTGTAACCTCCTAATCCATTATAGAAATTATCCAAATTTTGATCACTTCTTAATGCATGGAGGGATAATTTTTCATTGTGACCATGACCACAAGTTACATGAATCTCATTTTATGTGATCCCGGCAAGGTTTGGATCTCTCACTCTTAAGTTAGGGAGGTTTTAGTAATTTTATTAGAAACTTAATGAATTGATCTCACCAAATCATTATTAAGAAAATTATTATCATTACAAAGCCCAAAATAAGTTTGTATGATTTGAGAATCCCCAAGAGTGGAAAAGGAAACTTAAACGTTCGATGATATGCCTTAGATTGAAGCATCCAATCATAGGGTTTGGAAGTTTGCAATCACTACAAATTAGCATGACGTTTTGAAGTTGGCATTTGTTCCTTTTCTCAAATGCTAATTTTTTGTGAATACCCATATTGAATATTTCCCTTGTACACTTAAAGAGACATCCTTTGATTATACATGTTGAAAGCTTTCAATTACATATAGGTTGTGTTAAGGAGAGATTGGTTCAAGTTGTATTCCATTAGTTTTCATATCCACCAATGCAAATGAGGCCATGGGTTCCCATTGGAAAAAAAAATCCACTTTGAGCACATTTATTGATCGTAAGGTTGATACTTTCCAAAATGAAAATTGGGTTTGGTAGCCCACATTCACAATGGGTGGATTACTATCATTCCTAATAATATGAATGCTTCCAAGGATTCCTTGACATTGTGAATGGTGTTCATTCACAAAAGTCAATATAATTGAAAATCTCATTCCCATATTTTAAGTGATTTTGAGGATTCCTTAATATGGTGGGTGGTGCTCTTTCACTCAAGTTAGTATAATTGAAAAGTTCATACACAACTTTCAAGTGCATAAAAGTACTATGTTTCTAATTCTATTGGTAAGCCTCACATTAATGTATGATCAATTAGAACTATTGAACTCTTAATCACATTGCATTTAATATAGTTCCATAGGAATATATGGTTATTGTAGTTCTTGATGTGGATTTTTTGAAGGACTCTGCCAATGTGGATATCTTGTTATAAAAAGTTAGAAATGTGTCACTTTCATGATAGCCGAGGAATACTCATATTTATTGGCATGGTTTATCTAACATGTTAACATGGAATTGTCCAATGGTGTGCAGGTATAGGTTTTAAACATGACATAAAGAAAGTGAAATAGTAAATAGGAAGAATCCAACAAAGTTGGGAGAGATAGCACATAGTTCTATGTATAATAATACAAACCTTGGCATGTGAGTCCCATATAACTACACCTTTGGTAATGTATTCAAGACATACTACATAAAAACTTTTCCAATTGAGTCATGTGTCACCATTTCTAGTTGTAAGACTATCAAATAAATGATATAATCTAACAATTACATAGAGTTTGGGTTAGGATAGAGGTTTTGTCATGTCTTGACATAATAAACTAATCTGAAGTGAGATAATACTAAGGAAAAAAGTATTTATGTTGACAATGGAAAGTGAAATGGCTCATACACTCCCTATATATTGAGTATGATATAAAAATTTCTTACTTTACAAACCTTGCTAAACAAGGAAAAGTGAGAACATCCACTAATAAGGACTTTTTGATTAAGATGATTAAGAGTTGGTGGGATTCTAATGCTTATGCCATGGATGAGTTGAAGGAGCTAAAGAGAAATGTGGTAACATTATTTAGCATACTATATCGGGAAAATAAATTCCCTTGGCTACACGAGCATTAGGTTCCTCTTATACATTATGTCATCTATAAAGAGGCCATGTTTAATTGGCTTTAAATTATCATGAACATCAATGCTACAAATTCAATAAATGCTTGGAAATCCCTAAGGATAAAACTTTGTAGTTTCATATGTTTTCATTCTTATTAGATGTAGTGTGTGTGGTGAATGAATTTCTAGAGTGATGTCAGATGTGGAATCCAACGCTCCCCATACTTTATAAAATCTATGGAAGTACAACTACTCAAAGCATTATGAGTAATTATGTGTGGTATTCCTAGATCCACTCTATGAACTTGTGTTCAACAAACCTTGTCTCATCACTAGTACAAAATGGCTAATTAGTTACTAAACAAATGATTTAAATTTGCATATAAATGACCATTTTTCAGTCGGTGACCAATAGTGGCTAATTTATAGTATCTTATAACACGACCAACTTTTAGTCATATTTAGCTTAATCATTAATCAATTGTCTCAATTTTATTGCCTAGTCATAAATTTGGTCATTAATTTAGTCATTAATTGCCATAATTAATGACCAAATAAACAAAAAAATATAGTACTACATAATCACCCAAGAAAACCAATTAATGACTAAATAAATATGACTAAAATGTTGGTCGTGTTATAAGATACTAAAAATTAGCTACTGATAGTCATATATATGTAGAATTTAGTCATTGTTTGAAACCAATTAATGACCAAAGAAATACGACTAAACATTGGTCATGTTATAAGATACTGTAAATTAGCTACTAGTAGTCATATATATGCAAAATTCAGTCATCATTTGTAATCATAAATTTATCATTTACAATATTCATTTATCTTTTTTGGTAATTTCATATTCATTATATAAACGACTGATTTAGTAATTTATATTCATTTTATTTACTTTCATTAATAATCATTATAAAAGACTAACTTAGACGTATATTCATTTTATTTGTTTTCATCATTAATCAATATAAACTACTAATTTATAGTTTTAGATTGATTTTGTGTTCATTATTAATCAACATAAATTAATTAGTATGATTTTACAACTAAATTAAAATATATATATATATCATACAATGTGTAGTATATCAAATATCAATATGTCAAGTTACATAATTATAAATAATTTTAACCACATAAACTATATTATATGAAATGTCAAGTATTACAGTATGAGTTTCCAAATTAATATTGGTCAGACTACATTTACACATGACATATTCTTTTAGCAACTTCAAAAAATTATCATTGTGTTGTCAAGGCATTATAGGGGAATTCACCAACTCTAAAGACTCGACCATTTGTAGTATGTTGTGTCTTATGCGAGATATTGTCCTTAAGGGTATCACTAAATAAGTTTTATTCTCTCTCTCTCTCTCTCTCTCTCTGCATTTGTCACTCCGGTTATATTTTTCTCCTCTTTCTTCAATTCCCGCTTCTTATTATCAACACTGCATTCCTCTTATGAAAATGAAAGAAGATACAATGCAAAGTATAAGACATCAAAAACGATGAACGTTGGAATATAAAATAAAGTAGACTATAAATAATTTGTACGACATATACTTTAACATCAACAATGTCAATGTCATTTTTCTGCAGAAAAGCAAGAAACTTGAGCAATTTTTCTTTAGTAGGGAAATATTGTCCATTATGTGGCCAGATGACTTGTATAGATAAAAAAAATAAAACATAACCATAGAAAAGAACACCTTAGAAATTTAGTATTCAACCTTCAAGAAAATCTTAGGCACAATCATGCCAACTAAGTTACATGCTAAAAATCTCAAGTTTTAGACAACTTGTGAAATCAAATGAAAAGAAAAAGATAACATATAATAAATAATCTATGAGAATATTGCATCATAGAAGAAAAAATCTATCATATGGTTACCCATACATGTGGGTGGGTAACATGCGCCAATATGCCATGACTCTTAGGGTCCAGAGAAAGTAAACCTTCTATTAACATAATGAATGGTTGGTTGCATCTTGGCAATTTCCTCTCCTCTGTGAGTCCAAAAAATAAAAATAAGTTCATCATTTACTAGTTGTACTTCATAGTATCATTTTCGCATGCTATCTACACATACCCACTAGTGCCACAAGGCCATATCATGTGAAAAGAAAATAGCCATGAGGCAAGTAATATCTATTATAGAAAGCATAAAATAGAAAAGCCATCTATTTTGCACAAATAATAAACGAGCGAGATTTAGAACAAATTCCATGAAATAATAAAGAAATAATAACAAATTCTAGGAAATAATAATTTCACTAGTACAAAATGGCTATTAGTTACTAAAAAAATAACTAAAATGTGCATATAAACAACAATTTTTCAATCGGTGACCAATAGTAGCTAATTTACAGTATCTTATAACACGCCCAACTTTTAGTCATATTTATCTTAGTCATTAATTGGTTGTCTCAAGTTATCATCTAGTAGTATATTTATTCATAAATTTAGTCATTAATTTATTCATTGATTTAGTCACTAATTGCCATAATTAATGACCAAATACACAACAAAATATACTACTATATGATCACCTGATAAAATCAATTAATGACCAGAAAAATATGACCAGAATGTTGGTCATATTATACGATATTGTAAATTAGCTACTAATAGTCATATATATGCAAATTTTAGTCATCATTTGAAACCAATTAATGACCAAATAAATATTACTAAACTTTGGTCGTATTATAAGATATTATAAATTAGCTATTAATAGTCATATATATGAGAAATTTAGTCGTTATTTGTAATCACAAATTTATTATTTACAGTAGTCATTTCTGTTTTTTGGTAGGTTCATATTCATTATATAAACCACTGATTTAGTAGTTTATATTCATTTCATTTACTTTTATTAATAATCATTATAAATGACTAATTTAGTCATCATATATTCATTTTATTTGTGCTCATATTTAATCGATATAGACTATTAATTTAATAGTTTTAGATTAATTTTATGTATCCATTATTAATTAACATAAATTAATTATTATGATTTTGCGACTAAATTAAAAAAAATGTCATACAATGTGCATGTTCATATAATATGAAAATGCAAATTTACATATGTTAATGAAAATACTAAATAATATCAAGTACAACTCTAAATAATTTCAACCACATAAATTATATTATATGAAATGTCAAGTATTATAATATGAATTTCCAACTTAATATTGGTTGGACTACACTTTACACATGAAATATTGTTTCATCACTTCAAAACATTAACATTGTGTTGCCAAGGCATTGCAGGTGAATTTGTCAACTCTAAAGACTTAACCATCAGTCTGGATCTCATGCGGGATATTGGCTTTAATGGTATCACTAGACTAGTTCTCTTCTCTCTCTCTTTCTACATCCATCGCACCAGTGTTATCGTTTTCCTCTTTCTTCAATTCCTGATTTTTACCATAAATATTGAGTTCCTCTTCTAAAAATGAAAGAAGATACAATTCAAAGTATAAATATTAAAAGAATATGAACATAGGAATATAAAATAAAGTACACTATAAAGGATTTATACAACATATACCTCAACATCAGTAATGACAATGCCATTTTTCTCAGAAAAGTAAGAAACTTGAACAAGTTGTCTTTAGTTGGGCAATAGTAGCCACTATATGGCCAGATGACCTATATAAACAAAGCAAATAAAACATCACCATAGAAAATAACACCTTAGGAACTTAATATTTAACCTTCAGGAACATCTCAACATAAAAAAGATAACATTTTCCTAGATCCATTAGTTCTCCAAGGAATACAATAAAATAACTCCCTCGACAACTTCCTTACTAGAAATAGAAATAAGTTGTTGAGATCCACTTAATTCTCCTATAATAATCAATAAAATATTCAAGTAAAACAAATTCAGAAATGTTCTTATGTAACATGTTAGCACTTCGTGATTCCCATCAGCTGAAAAAGGAATTCCAGAGGTAACCACAAACCACTTTAGGCCTGAATCTAGCCCTTCTAGCCTATAGAGGGCTCTTTCACTTAGTTTAGTCAATAAATATGATATTAGGCTAAGTACTAATCTCAACAAGGTTTTATTTTTTTAAAGGATTGTTGATGAGAAAAGAGATAGATCCATTGGGCATGGAATAATGTCAAATTAGTTTTTTGTCTATTAATATGATGGAAAAAGAGAGGGTTTCTCCACAGGGGAAAGGTAGGTAGCTTTGGTGGTGGAATTTAGGTCAAATTATTGTATGGGTTGAATGTATAAAAGGTGAAAGACAACACATTAGAGCATCAAACCATGGATGAATTCTAAAATGTTACTTTAAGCTGAAAACATTGATAACTAGGAAAACTAAAATAGAACATCATTAAAGATGAATTTGAAATCAAACATTTGGTTTTTTCCAAGAAAGAAGATACACATCAAATGGATCTAAACACAAAAGATAAATTACAAGATCAAAGGAGCACAAACCACCAAAATTTTGAGACGGGAATCCCTACAAATCACCTTCTATTTCATTCCTTCACTAGCTAAGCTTTCATTGCACAAGTCTTTTGTTCTAATCTCAACCAATAGAACTACTTAAAATTATTTTTATCTCTTTATATATCATAAAGGATTCGATCTCCTACCCTAGGTGATCAAAATCATTGACCAAAACAAAATTTTAACTAGATACATCAAAAATATAGTGTATATACTAAAAAATAGGAGTAGTTTTCCTTACAACCAATCCAATCCTAAAACATCACTAGCTTGAAATATTGACAAATAAACAGTAAACATATCTCTTAAGATAATCCCCCCCTTATCTACATGATCTAAACCACTTGTAGAAGTCAAAAATTTGAAATTTGAAATGAAAAGTGTTGATTGTCGAAACTCTCAACGCATTAGGTAGTTTTGTAGCAAAATGAAGTAGCTTCTATGCTTTATACCATTGTGGCCCCTTTCTATCCAAATGAAGCAAATGGGTATGCTTCAAATTCCTCTGTGATGGCATTGAACCTCTTAAGTAAGGTTCAAAATGTTAGGTCCCTATAATACTAGTGTATTCCCTTATTATTATTGTCATTGTAGCCCATTATTGTTATTTTTTTCCCCATGTTATTCCCATATTGTTATTATTATGCCCCATAGAAGCCTAATATTTTATTGTTGTTCCCTTACATTATTATTGTTATGTTGGCTTTGATTATATTGTGACCCCTTAGACTCCTGTATATAGAAAGGAGGTCTTTTCATTTGTATCATCCAACAATTGTTAATTTGCGTAATGTAAATGAGGTTTTCCCCTCGAAGAGGCTACTTTTCAAGTTGTTGATCTATCTCTTTCTTTTATTTTGTGAGCTAATTTCATAACAATTGGTATCAGAGCTTTGGATTCTAGGGTTACAGGCCATCGTGGAATTTTCAATATAAAATAATTTCTACGAAGCTTCAGAATCAAAAATTAACATCCATGTCAGCTCAAATTGTGAAGAACCTTGTGACCAAATTTCAGATCCTGTCTCGCTATAGTTTCATAGATATGAACTGAGGAAGTTAGTGTTGGCATTATGATGCATGTGTTGTACTTGATGGAAACCCTCTCATAGAAGAACATCTCACTTGTATACATTCAGATGAATCTACAGAAGAAATATCAGATGTGACAGAGTGCATGGGTTACCGGACAGCAAAAAGGGATCAGATGACAATTCACAAGTAAGCTTTGCCATCAAGTCCAAAGTGGGAGATTGTTGGCATTATGGCTAAAGTGTTGTCCTTGATGGCAACCCATTCAGGTGATAGATCACAGTACTTCAAGTCAGCAGCAGAGATTGATGATCAGCTATCAAATATTGAAGAAAATAAGAGGTACGCGGCACCACAGAAGGCGCAGCTGCGGAGGTACGCGACGCCACAGAAGGCGCAGCTATGGAGGTGCGAGGCGCCACAGAAGGAGCAGTGCGGAGGCACCATAGGAGACGCCACAGAATGCGCAGTGCGAAGGCGCCACAGGAGACGCCACAGAGGCGCCACCGAAGGCGCAGTACGGAGGCACCACAGAAGGCGCAGCTGCTGAGTTGCATACCCCCAATGCACTTACTTCAAGGCAGAGAAAAGCACACGTGGGGTTCCTTATGTTTAACCCTTGGTATTTAGTCGACAGTATTGTGTTGTTATGGTTTTGGCCCGTGGTATTGTTTTATATTATTATTATTATTGAGCCCCATGATCCATGATTTGAGGAAGAGCTT